>JANHMN010000012.1:70761713-70798515 GCA_030674055.1 Rhabdomys pumilio | reverse complement strand
ATATATATATATATATATATATATATATATATATATATATATATATAAAATACATGGTTTCTGAATATAGAATCTGCTCCTGTTAAAATTGTATGACATTGTTGAAGTTACATTAGGTTTACAAAAAGTTTATAACCAGCATCAGATTTGGTAAAATTAATTTATTGGTTGAAATAAATTAATGGGTAAAATGCTGCCCAGAAATAATGAGCTACAGAGAAATTCTTGATGAAGAGAACAGTTTACAGATGTGCTAAACTTAAAGGTCTCACATAAGGTAATTGTCACAGCCCCCACATCTTCAGCACCCACTATTTGGTTAGTAAGCATTATCAATAAAATTAGAATGGCAAAGGCCTCCACAGATAGAACACAACTCATCCAATCATCTTACTAACATATTTAGTAATATAGTTAAGTTAACACATGGGGCCTTTAATACCAACTACTCCATACCTAGATAGACAACAGAGTATCATTAAGTTTTGTGATGAATACATGGAAAACAAAAAAGAAGCCATGACTCATTTTATAATGATCTTTCCTCAAGTCGTTAGGATTTGAAATTGCAGTTTCTGAGGTCTACAAATCTACAGTATTATTACAATTTCAATTTAGCTAACAAATATTCTAACTATGAGATGATGGAATCATTTCAAGCTCAAGTTTAAAAGATATAAAAAATATTTCATTAAAGTGACTTTACATTAAACAAAAGGATTCTATAATCTTCCTCAACATTTTTATTAGTAAAATGACAGCTTTTTATGTGAAATTGCCTTCAAATTTAAACTACTGTATTGTGGTTCAACTTTTGAAACATGTGAAATGTATCTATCATGTTTTAATAGAGATAGAAGGAAAATACTTCACTTTGAAGTGAGCTACTTTATTCCTTTCAGGATATTTGAGTATTTGAATTTTTAAATAATAATTTCAATTAATTCTTCTTCAGATACATCATGAATATTTTTTTAAAAAAAAACTTCAATGAGTTGCAATGGTTCTCATAGACTATGTTGAAATATGGCATTAACTTTTTTAAAGATTTAGGCATTTCAAAGGGATTGAATATTTATGACAATATTTCATAAGTAATGACTGTTTCATGTGAAGTCTGACTGAAAATTTTTATATTATTCTACAACCCTTTAATATATTAAAGCATTAATCCTATTTTTTTCAGTAAAAAGTTAGCAGAACTAAAAATGGGACAGAATGTGGGACATAGTGATCTAACACAGAATGATTGGTTAATATCCATATATGTCACTCATTGTTGGTTTCTTTTCTTTTTTTTTTTTGGAAAAACATGTGATTATACCAACAAAATTGAAAAATACAAAATGCCATCTGAAAAAGATAAATATATGCTTTCAGTAAAATATATCTAAAGAACTATGGTCAATTCAATTATTTCTTCAAAAGTCTATAAGACAAATGAATAATTATGAAGAAATTTTTTCATTTCCAACAAGTATTTTGGTATATCTGAATTTTGAATGCAAAATATCTTGACATTCCTAGTTTTTAACATTATTGTATAAATAACTAACTACTTTACATTTATACAAAATTTTACATTGAAAAATTTTATCAGTATCAGAAAAATAACAACAACACTGAGTGCCATGAGTATAAAGGCAAATTTTGTCTATAAAATATAATTAGGCATGTTATAGCAGTATTCTTTATGTGTATTTGTGATGTACATCAAAAATGTAAAAATAAATGCATATTAGTGCATGTCTATGTTTGAAAAATGCATTCCTTGTAAATTAATTTTTTCTTCAAAAAACTTGAAAACATACATATAAGCAGCACTATATAAACTAAGCAGGTTATATTTAGGATCTATATCTATATAACTGTTCATAAATGCATGCAATCATAAAAATAGGTCATAAATTTGAAATAGAAAAAAACTGGGTTTACAGACTATCAAACATCTCTTCTAGTATATTCAGAAATGGTCAAATTGCAGTTAGTAATCATAAAGCAAGAATCTCTGCCAATATCACCCATATCATATGACCAAGTTATTTATTCTCACTTGCAAGAAAGTAGAATAATAAATCCCTGTTAGGATTCCTTGAGAACAACTCATATCTGTTCTATTCTTAGGAAAAATGAATATGTGTTTGTCATGGCAGATGACAAAATTCAAGTTGAGTACTTTAAAATATTGGGATGATAGTCATAAAGTATGTGAGAGCATCATTTCTAAGATAATTAAAGGAAAAAGCAACTAAAAAGATGCAGATACAAGTGAAAGGAACATCAGTCAAAGAAAATACTTGAGAGAAAAATTACTGACATAAATCCCTTAAAAGTGCTGTGATTTTTATATAATTGTAACTAATGCCTTGATAAAATGTTACAATTAGGATTTTAAAAAGAAGGGTATTTCTAAATTTGAAAATAGGATGGATAGATGATGATGATAGATTGATAGATTGATAGATAGATCGATAGATAGATAGATGATAGATAGATGATAGATAAGATAGATATACAGATGATAGATGGATAGATACATGGGTGATGTATGGATAAGTAGATAATAGGTAGATAAATGAATAGATAGATAGATAGATAGATAGATAGATAGATAGATAGAGCACAAATGCAATTAAAATTGTAAGCCATTTCTCTGGAAAAAAAATCTGTTAAATAGTACCATTTTCAATAATTAGGAGAAAGTCTGAAGAAATAAATAGCCTACTGAGGTAAAAGCACCAGTTCTGGAAGTCAAGTGATAAGAGTCTGATCCCCAGAATCCATGGAAAGGTTAAAGTACTTAGAGCACTCCACAAGTTGTCTTCTGACCCCCATGCACTCAGTGGCATATGTGCCCACACATGTACACTCCTGTTCATATACACATAGTAAGACATTTAGTTTTGATTTTAAAATAATTATGAGAAGTGATCTGAATGGGGCAGCATTCCTGTAACAAAGCGGGAAATTACAATGGATTATCATTCTTATTTTTAATCACAAATTTCTTCAATACTTTCCCTGCTTCTTTCCATTGTCAACACACCCAGGCTCCCTCAACATTACTGTTGGTAGATATAATTTTTCTCACATTTGTGCCCAAGATATTAAGATTGGGTTCAGAAGGACATTGATACCATGATTAAGGATGACTCTCAGTCAAGTTGAGCAGTTTATGTCTATGCTTTCAAATGCTGCACACAACTCTTGATCTGAAGTCTTATTATGGAGCTCATGAAAAGAAGGCAACCCTAGTCTCTGTTCAATCCATAGGCTTCCTCTGGTCTAATACACATAAAAGAGAGAAGGTAGGGGATAATGCTGAATATATTCTATATTTGCCATATCTGGCTACATTTGCCATGTCTAGCAGAAAAGCTCATGGATATTGACCTGGGTTTACAGTAATATTTTACATCCAAAGTTAAGTCAAATACACCTGTTAGTAGCATTAAACTGTGAATGAGTTTGTCACATACATTACAGTTGGAACATAAAATCTCCCTGGTTTCGTACCATCTGTTTAAAAACCTGATTTATTTTATAGAAAGGAACTGCTCATTCAGTACTTTGACAGAACCAAAAGAACTTTTTCCCCTTTGATAATCCCAATAACAATCTTCCAATGTTGGCATTTATGCATGAGCAAAAGCTATTTTTCATATATTGCAACAAGAATTATCTTTTGTTGTTGACCTTTAAATGGCTTACTTGTCTTGGCTCACTCTTCTCTCTTCCTGCAGGCTTTTGCTATTTTTCCTCATCTGCAAACATCATTGAAGGCAATCATCTTCAAAAAGAATGACACTGTGGTATTAAAGCCTTGCCTGTTTTGGATCCCACAGTAAATTAGAAATCATTTCTTGGTTGTGTAAATACTTTTTAAAATCCCTTTGAAGTGTGGACTTTCTTGTTTCCAAGGTAATAACATATATAAATATTTAAGTATTTTAAAATAGTCATTCCTATAGAATAGTAAATTTCAAAAATATTTTTAAGTTCTAACTTTATCAAAACATAATCAAGAAAAATAATTTCTAGCAAAAGCCACAAAATAAACTAACTTTTTCTTTCCCTTATCTATTATAAATTTAGAGATATAGTCAATAAGAGATGAAAGTCGTGCAACTTAGAATAGAAATTTTATTTCAGTGTTCTTTGAAGAATTTCTTGTACTCTTGAATTATAGAAATGAAAACAAAGTAACAAAAAAAACCCTCAGTGTCTTTGTGACGTCTTCTGTAATTGTATGCAGCACAAGCCATTCCAATAATTTTGAAAATATTGGACCATTCAAATCTTATAAACTTTCACATATGAATTGTATATAAAAAAATATATCTGTTTATTAATCCAGGTTGTATGGAGGAAAATACTGATGTAAAATATTTTTCTTCCAGTATAATATCAACTATGAAGAGTAGAAAAATATTTATGTAACATTATATTCAGATGTGTGAGTTTGAATGCATGGTATGCATGCCTGCAAAGTTTTTGCCGTGATCTAAAACATGAACCTCAATCATCTATCTTACTTTGTATCAGAATAATCATTAAGTAAAGGACACACAGTGGAATTAATTCTTAGTAAATAAACTTGTATTGTGATACATTGGATGTAAGCTTAAAATAACTCTAAAGCAAGTGAAATGTGAGGCTTCCAGATAGAGGGACAATAATTGCAATGAATAAAAATAAACTTTGTAAAAATGCTCTCTAAATCAATATTGTCTAAAATGTTTACAATTTTATATATTTATGTTGACATCATAGTATTTCAGATACATAGTCATGCCTGTAGCTTACAATGCAGTTTATAGGTAAATATGTATTATATATAATGAGAGAAATTATTAGAAAATATTTGCTTTCCAATTTTTCTAATTTTTTTTTTATTTTTGAACATTAGCACACATATAAACTTAAATATGGTCATATCTACCCTCTTTTGTCCTTTAAAACATACCTCATTCATTATCCAAATCTTTAAATTATTGCAATTGGTTCTACTTTTTTTGACACTGTTTGTGGTACATGGGTTAGGATTTGGGGAGGACTTTTATTTGAAAAGTTTTTTTCTGTACATTAGTTTCATTTATATTTAACCTCCCAGTAGGATTGATAAATAGTACTGCTGGCTTACAGAGTACCACAAACTGGCTAAATGCTGAGAAAACGAAGACTAATGGCCTCTTATTCAGAGGAATGTGCAGTCTAATAGAGGAGTTGTTCCTTCACGTGGCTGAGAAGAGTGTAATTTGCCAGAACTAAATGGCCGGGGCCTCCCAGAGGAAGTGTGATTTATGTTGTCTGTGGTTAGTGGATATTCATTTCAAAGGAACCAGCATGAAATTGGGCTACAGGATGTTTTGCTTTGCACCTCTATGTTCCATATTGCTTCAAGAGTCTCTCCTTCAAGCCTGTGATTTAATAATTATATAATTCCAGTATACTTCCATGTGTTCATATACTTAGAGAAGAATATGTTTGCATAATTATGATATATGTATTTTATTTACATGTAGATAGATAGATGATAGATAGATGATAGATAGATAGATAGATAGATAGATAGATAGATGATAGATGAAAGACAGATATGTATGTGAGTGTGTGTGTATGTATGTATGTGGTATGTATGTGTATATGTGTGTGTATGTGATGGAGGAAAAGAATTTGTTAATGTTAAGCTTTAATGTAAAGTCAGATACTTGGACTGTGGTGGCACAGCTTACTTTAGCTATGTTCTTAATCTATGCCAATATATATTTATATTTAGAGGAAATTATTCTGCTGTGCATTGCACTCCTCTCATCTCAGTACTCATAGCATGCAGAGTTTGACACCAGACTGTAATACACATAGAATGTGTAATTTCTCAAAGATAAAGAAGCATTACTCAGATAGGTCACCAAGAGACTGCTATCTAAAAATTGGAGAGTCTGATTTCAAACGCCATCATCCATGCTAAGAGAAAAACAAATTTAAAAGAAAAAGTCAGTTCTGGTATGGCCAGACACTGCTGAACACGGGTGGGTGTGACACAAATCTATATCTTCTGTACTAATGGGCAGAGCCAGGGGAATCACTGAGGCTTGCTGGTTGCCAGTTTAGCTCTAGGCTAGACCCAGTCTCAAGAGTCAGCTGGAAAAGACAGAACCAATGTTTATCTTTGCCCTCATATGATCTCATATATCAGACAAATAAAGTAAATAGCATTATAGACTAAAAGTTTAAAACATTATTACTTACTTTGTTAGTAAAAAATTTAGTTTGGGTCATTTGTTAATAAAAATTATTTATTAGACTAGAAGAAAGAAGTAATTTCAGGTAGAAATCTAAATCCTAGGCTAGAACAAAAAAGTAATTACAGGCAGGAATCTAAAACATAAGCTAGAACAGAGACGTAGGCTTCAAGAAAGAAAATGACTATGGGCTAAGACAGGGAAGTAGGCTCAGATAGTTTGGTCATCCTGATAAGCCCTTAGAAATACTGATCACAGAAGTGATTATGGGACTCTGTTTATTGTCTTGCATGTTCTTTGACTAGCTGGATTTACTGTCTTGCTTATTCCTTTACTATTTGCATCTATTGTATTGCTAGTTCCTCAATCTAGAACTGACCTTAATAATTGCATGTAATTTAATGATATAAAAGTTAAAAAGGAGGAGGAGGGATAGGATGGGGGCTAATGGGAGGGGTTGGGGGAAGGGGATTACATCTGAAATGTAAATTAATAAAACATTGAATTTAAATAAAAAAAGATACTCACCAAGCTCTATTCCCACATTGGGTCACTTTCTCCTCCTGGAACTTTCTACCAAGGTTCAGCTATCAAAGTATTGAAGTCCATCAATCAACAGCCCCCTTTGGATCACCTAATTAAGTTACCCAATCAAAATATATCACCACATCATAGCTGATTCTAACACAGACCTCTCTTTTTTCTACTACTGAAAAGTTATACCTGCATGGTCATTTACTGCTGTTTTTCTGCTGAGTCAGAAAGCAGCCACTTTAATTTTTCTTACTTCATAAAAGATCTCTCTGTGAAAACAGATATTTGGGTGTGATTCGTACCTAATTGAGTGTCCAAAAAGGGATCCCTTATGTGTGGGGCCTCCTAACAGTAGTCTACCTTTGAATAGTGCAGGAGATCCAGCCTTGTACTTTGAGTACATGAATCGTGGTTTAGTTATTGAGCTATACTCTGCATCCAATGGGAAAGAACACACCTCTGAGAATTAACACAGCAGTTGGTTCCAAAGAGAGTGAATTCAATAAAATCCCCGAGTAATTCAAAAGAATAATTGTTAAGTACATTGTATGAATTGAAAGAGTACATAAATAAATTCTTTTATCACTTTAAAGAGAAAATAGCTAAGTGAAACAAGAATATCAATACAGTATAGAAACAATTAATTATATAAAGTGATGGAAATAATGAAAAAAATAAATTTGAGGTTTAGAAATGATAAGGTCAATTAAACAAATATGAAATTCAAGGAAAACTTCACCCAGAGCTGACCATGTCTCAGACAGAATATCAGGAATTTAAGAAAAGAATGTTAAACAAGATAAATGAACAGAAGGAAAAGATCCAAAGAGAAGACACAAGAATCAGAGATGGACATCTGAAGTAGAGGCATGAAACTTGATCTTTATTTCTCATTCTGCACAGAAATCAGTTCAAAATAGATCAAAGACCTTAATGTTGAGACTTGAAGGTCTGATATTTTCAGAGAAAACACTTCCACATATAAGATTACAAATGACTTTAAAATGATTCCAATGTCTCAGATGATGACAGAAAGAATAGACAAATGAGATATTGAGTTAAAAAGCTAGTGTACAGCAAAATTATTATAAAAATTGAATGTAAGAAAAGACAGTCTATATAATAGAAGTGAAATGTTTGCTGTATACTTGAGAGTATCTTTTCATATCTAGAAGTTATAAGAAAAATAATTAAATATGAAAATATCAAACAACCCAATCAAAAAATGTCCTATGAAATGAACAAGTAGTTTTCAAAAAACAATCTATAAATAGACAATAAATGTCTGACAAAGGTTTAATAATATTATCTGTAAAAAATGTAAATTAAAACCACATTGAAATTCCATCTCAACCCTTTCAAATGGTGAATATAATAAAAAATTATCAAATGTGATGAGGACTCAAGGACTCAGAACTTTCAACCTTGTTGGTTGGAAAGTAGATTTTCTCATAACTCTGGACATCTTACTAGAGGTTCTTCAAAACATAGTAGAACTACTTTATTACTGACTTGTATCTTGCTGGGTTTAAACCCAGAGGACCTTAAGTGAACAAACCTCAGTAATACTTGCATATCAAAGATTATTGTACCACTGTCCACTGTATCCTAATGATAAGATATATGTATGTTGGCACATAAACAGATAAGGAAAATGAAAAATATGTTATAAGGAAAAATTAACTTACCTTTTTCAAAAGGAAACTGATGCAACTGGGAATACTAAGTGAAATAAATGAAATTTGGACAAATATATTTATCAACTTTGTATGAATACAAAAATAAAGAAAGTCTGTAGGCTTAGATTTTTCAAACCTTACTTGAAAGAAGATAAATGTTTCATCCTTCCTTCTAGTCTGTCTACTAGAGGTAAAGGAAAAGAAAGGTTAATAGGAAACGGGGTATGAACCTACTTAGAAGTAGTTCTTTCAAGCAATTCATTGTCTCAATTTCAACAGTCCAGTTCAAAACAATAAACACGAATCAGTAGCAGCAGCATGATCCAGAAGAAACCAGAACTCTGCCAAATCGACATGAGTATAGGGAAGCGGTCGGAAGCAGTCAGAGTACCATAGGGTGTATTTGAAATCACAGTGAAGATCATCAAAGACCAGCAAAGCGTTGCAAAATGTACACGTGCAAGAGTGTCATCAGCAAAGACCAGTGACGCATTGCAAGGCAAACCACTACAAGAGTGTCATTCACTGTCTATTGGGTTATACTTTTACTCTTTCCAAACATCATATATTCTCTCAAACATCCACTCTAGCAAAATATCACATGCCGTTTCACATGACAGATTCTAGA
This sequence comes from Rhabdomys pumilio, assembly GCA_030674055.1. NCBI lineage: Eukaryota > Metazoa > Chordata > Mammalia > Rodentia > Muridae > Rhabdomys > Rhabdomys pumilio. The sequence continues at coordinate 70,789,429 of JANHMN010000012.1, read as the reverse complement.
AAAGCACCACATGTCTGTGCTCTGCAAACTATCCTGTTTCAACCAAACAACCTCTCATAAGGAAGCTTCCTGAAAAACATCACGACACAACTGAGTCTCCAAAGAAACCAGAAATTTCCACTTCATATGTGTTTGATGTGAAAAGCAAAGGTGAGACTCTCTGAAGAAAGAAGGCTACTTGCAGAAATGATGCAGGGTTTAGTATTAGTGTTCTGTTCTTAGGTCTTAGTTATTGTTTTGTTTCTGTGATGTAAAGAATGCTTTACTGGGGGACCTTGTTGACAGTTTCAGAGAAGTAGTCCATAATCATCTTGGTAAGAAGTAGAGAGACAAAGTGCTGGCACAGTAGCTGAGGGTGCTACATTCTGATCTACAGGGAGCAGACAGAGAGCAACTGCACCAGGCAAGGACTTTTAAAACTTTAACCCCCACTATAGTGGAACACCTCCTCTACAAAGTTTATACCTACTCCAACAAGGTTGCATCTCCTAATCTTTCCCAACAGTTCATCAACTGGGGACTAAGCATTCAAACATGTGATCCTATGGGAACACTTCTCATTTCAACCACCACATGGAATTTGGAGGTACACAGCATTGCATTAATAGGGTCAAGATATGTGATGTATTGGAGTGAGAATGTCTTATGAAGTCTGCCACTACATACTGTGAGAATGCGCCAACTAAATAAAAGAAAAATACATATAAAAAGTTATATAGAAAACTGATTGAATAAAAATTAATTATACTTTTCTAAAATAAAGTCGGCAAAATTGTCTTTTGTGTTATATCTCATTGATCCCTTTAAATATCTTTGAGTCAAGTTTTTTATGCATAAAATTTGACTAAAATATGACTTTCAATGGCAAGTATTATGTACATACCTGACCCAGTAGTATCCAGGATCTGAACAAAGTATGATCTGTCTCTGAGAGATCCTCTCTCCTGTTTCAATCCCCAGTCTCACTAGACTGTCTAGTATTTGAACCTTACCCCTGATTCTCCAGTGTGGGGTTCTTGATTTGTCAGTGTTCTGCCTATGACTTTACAGGTAATTGAGTACATTGTTCTTCTGGATTTGCAAGCATTTACTTATCAAGTACTGCTTTTATATACCCATCTAACATTACAGGAGAGTAGTAAAAAGCACCACTTAGCTATTGCAGATGATATTGTCACATTAAAGATACTCTTATTAGTTTGGGAGAAATTCCACACATTTTGCTCTGAAGGTTTTCTTTTCTTCCCTATTCTCCCAGATCCACCCTCCATTCTATATTCACAGAGCTCTGTGTTCTCACTTTTCCATGTCCATCATTTCCCATTGCTACGGTTTAGATCCAGGATTTCCAAACACTACTCACCATCTAAACTCACCAACACGTCTTTGAAACATGATTTACTTTTGGAATTTTAACATTTTCAAATTCAGATTCTTCTTTAAAGATAGAAAATTTGTAATATTTAAGAGTCAAGTTTCAACTGTGGAGTACTAGTAATAGACAGTGAACCTAACTTTAAACACAAGTCAATCAAGTACCTTTTACAGCATCATAAAGAACACAAGTGCAAGTGCAATCAAGCTAATGAGAAGCTGCAGGTCTGTGATTGAATGATTCCCCAGAAGCAGGTTGTCCCTGTCCTAGAGGGTAACTTCCAACTCTTCACCTCATGGAAGTATGCTGTTCTCTGAGCCTCAGGGCACTTTCAGGAAAAGCATCATCTTTTGTTGCTTCTTATTAGGTTAATTTTTCTCATGTCTATGCAAAAGTTATTCTTCTGGTTCATCAAGATGTAAAACAAGGAGCAATGAGAAGCGAAAGGCACTGTCCTAGGCTGAGTGTTCATGTTTACATTCAACTGGTCCTGTGACCAACTCTGACAAAACTATAGAAACTTCTGAGTCTTTATTCATTTCTGATTCAATATATTTAGATTATTCCTGGTCATTTAAAAGGTTATAATGACTTAAAAATCCTGTGGATATGTATTTAGTGATTATATGAATTTGAATCAAAAGACAAAACAGAAATGTTCTATTGCCCCTATATAAATTGATGCCCTTAATATGTTGTTGAGTATACTGTGTTCAGGCTTTATCTATAAGTAATGATAGATGTATTTGGTTAGATAGCTCATAAAAATTATCATGCCATTTGTGAATAATTCTGTAAGATAAAATTCTCATTCTATCTCTGAACGTTCAAGGAAATCTAAATGACAGTAAAATGATATACTTGTTCAATGATTAGGTAGTTGTAGTATTAAAACATAATTATATAGTATCTAGAGAGATGGCCCAGTGCTTAAGAGTGAGTTTACTCTTGGAGAAGATGCAGGTTCAGTTCCCAGCATCTATATGTTGCCTCAAAATCATGTTCTAGGGATACGAAACACTCTTCTGACTTGTTTGGACACCAGACAGGAATGTGGTTCACATACATACACAAAGACAAAGCACACACACATAAATAAAATAAAAAATCTAAAAGAAAAATGAAAGAGCCCCTCGCCCTGATCCAGGTGACTGGAGCAGACACGCAGCAGATCTGCTCCCCTGAGGAAACTGTACCTTGAGGCATCCTAGAGAGGACATGGCCCACAGAGCAGTAGCTGTGTCCAGAGGCATCCTAGGGAGGCCACAGCCCACAGAGCTACAGACACCACATCCTGAGATATCCTAGAAGAGCCACTGTACCCAGAACAGCTGGAGCTCAGGATCACAGAGACACCCAGACCCCGAGGAGTTCTGACACAAACAAGATAACTGGAAAGGCAGGCTCCAGTTAGAACCAGTGAGTGCAGGTAGCACTACAGCTAACCAAATGGCGAAAGGCAAGCATAAGAAAATAAACAATAGAAACCAAACTTTCTTGGTATCACCAGAACCCAGTTCTTCTACCATAGCAAGTCTTGAACACCACATCACACCAAAAAAGCAGGATTCAGAATTAAAATCACTTCTCATGATGAAAATAGAGGACTTTAAAAAGGACATAAACAACACTCTCAAAAAATTTGAGGAGAGCACAGGTAAACAGGTAGAAGCCCTTAAAGAAATGCAAGAAAACACAAACAAACAGGTGAAGGAATTACCCAAAACCGTCCAGGATCTAAAATGGAAGTAAAAACACTAAAGAAATCTCAAAGAAAGACTACCCTGAAGATAGAAAACCTAGGAAAAAGATCAGGAGTCATAGATGCAAGCATCACCAACAAATACAAGAGATAGAAGAGAGAGTCTCATGCTCAGAAGATACCATGGAAAACATAGACACAATGGTCAAAAAAAGTGAAATGCAAAAAGCTCATAACACAAAACATCCAGGAAATCCAGGATACAATGAGAAGACCAAACCTAAGGATAATAGGTATAGATGAGGGTGAAGACTCCCAACTTAAAGGGCCAGTAAATATCTTCAACAAAATTATAGAGGAAAACTTCCCTAACCTAAAAGATGAGATGTCCTTAAATATACAAGAAGCCTACAGAACTCCAAATAGTTTAGACCAGAAAGGAAATACCTCCTGTCACATAATAATCAAAACATCAAATATAAAAAACAAAGAGAAGATAGTAAAAGCAGTAAGGGAAAAAGGCAAAGTAACATATAAAAGCAAACCTATAAGAATTACACCAGAATTCTCACCAGAGACTATAAAACCCAGAAGATCTTGGACTGATATTATACAGACCCAAAGAGATCACAAATGCTAGCCCAGACTACTATACCCAGCAAAACTCTCAATCACTATTGATGGAGAAACCAAAATATTCCATGACAAAACCAAATTTACACAATATCTTATTTCAAATCAAGTTCTTCAAAGGATAATGGATGGAAAACTCCAACACAAGGAGAGAAACTACAACGAAGAAAAAGCAAGAACAACCTTGTTGTCTTCCAACAACCCCAAAAGAAGATAGTTACACAAACATAATTCCACCTCTGATAACAAAAATAACAGGAATCAACAATCATTTTTTCTTAATATCTATTAATATCAATGGACTCATTTCTCCAATAAAAAGACATAGACTATCACACTGGATACATAAACAGAACCCAGAATTTTGCTGCTTACAGGAACGCACCTCTGTGACAAAGACAGACACTACCTCAGAGTAAAAGGATGAAAAAAAATCTTCCAAGCAAATAGTCTCAAGAAACAAGCTGGAGTAGCCATTCTAATATCAAATAAAATTGATTTTCAACCAGAAATAATAAAAAAGATAAAAGAAAGACACTACATACTCATCAAAGAAAAAATGCACCAAGAAAAACTCTCAATTCTGAACATCTATGCCCCAAATGCAAGGACACCCACATACATAAAAGAAACTTTACTAAAGCTCAAAGCATACATTGCATCTCACATAATAATAGTGGGAGATTTCAACACCCCACTCTCAGCTATGAACAAATCATGGAAACAGAAACTAAACCAAGACACAATGAAACTAATAGAAGTTATGAACCAACTGGACTTACCTGACATCTATAGAACATTTCATCCTAAAACAAAAGAATATACCTTTATCTCAGCACCTCATGGTACCTTCTCCAAAATAGACCATATAATTGGTCACAAAACAGGCCTCAACAAATACAAAATGATCGAAATAATCCTGTGTACCCTATCAGACCACCATGGACTAAGGCTGGTGTTTAATAACAACAAAAACAATGAAAGCCCACATACAGGTTGAAACTGAACAACGCTCTACTCAATGATGACTTGGTCAAGGAAGAAGTAAAGAAAAAAATTAAAGACTTTTTTAGAATTTAATGAGAAGGAGGACACATCATACCAAAACTTGTGGGACTCCATGAAAGCAGTACTAAGAGGAAAACTCATAGCTCTATGTGCTTACAAAAAAAAAAAAAAAAATGGAGAGAGCATAGACTAACCACTTGACAGCACACCTTAAAGCTTTAGAACAAAAAGAAGCTAATATTCCCAAGAGGAGTAGACCGCAGGAAATAATCAACCTCAGTGCTGAAATCAGCAAAGTAGAAACAAAAAGAACTATACAAAATATAAACAAAACCAAGAGCTGGTACTTTGAGAAAATCAACAAGATATCAAACCCTTAGCCAGACTAACCAAAGGTGCAGAGACAGCACTCAAATTAATAAAATCAGAACTGAAAAGGGAGACATAACAACAGAAACAGAGGAAATTAAAGAAAAATCATCAGATTCTACTACAGGGGTCTATACTCAATGAAATTGGAAAATCTGGATGTAATGGACAATTTTCTAGACAGATACCATGTACCAAAGTTAAATGAGGAGCAGATAAACTATCTAAACAGTCCCATAACCCCTAAAGAAATAGAAGCAGTCATTAAAAGTCTCCCCACCAAAAAAAGTCCAGGACCAGACGGTTTTAATGCAGAATTCTACCAGACCTTCCAGGAAGACCTAATACCAATTCTCTTCAAACTATTCCACAGAATAGAAACAGAAGGAACACTACCCAATTCATTCTATGAGGCTACAATTACGCTCATACCTAAACCTCACAAAGACCCAACAAAGAAAGAGAACTATAGACCAATCTTGCTTATGAATATTGATGTAAAAACACTCAATAAAATTCTCTCAAACTGAATACAAGAATACATCAAAACAATCATCCATCATGATCAATTAGGCTTTATCCCAGAAATGCAGGATGGTTCAATATTCAAAAATCCATCAATGTAATCCACTACATAAATAAACTGAAAGAAAAAACCCATGTGATCATCTCACTAGATGCCATCAAAGCATTTGACAAAATTCACCATCTCTTCATGTTAAAAATCTTGGAAAGATCAAGAATTCAAGGTTCATACCTAAACATAGTAAAAGCAATATACAGCAAGCCAGTAGCCAACATCAAACTAAATAGAGAGAAACTTGAAGCAATACCACTAAGATCAGGGACTAGATAAGACTGCCCACTCTCACCCTATCTATTCAATATAGTACTGGAAGTCCTAGCCAGAACAATTAGACAACAAAATGAAGTTAAAGGGATACAAATAGGAAAAGAAGAAGTTATAATTTCACTATTTACAGATGATATGATAGTATACCTAAGTGACCCTAAAAGTTCCACCAGAGAACTCCTAAATCAGATAAACAAATTCAGCAAAGTGGCTGGATACAAAATCAACTCAAACAAATCAGTAGCCTTCCTTTACTCAATGAATAAACAGGCTGAAAAAGAAATTAGGGAAATGACACCCTTCACAATAGCCACAAATAACATAAAATATCTTGGAGTGAATATAACCAAGCAAGTGAAAGATCTGTATGATAAGAACTTCAAGTCTCTGAAGAAAAAAATTGAAGAAGATCTCAGAAGATGGAAAGATCTTCTCATGCTCCTGGATTGGCAGAATCAACTTAGTAAAAATGGCCATCGTGCCAAAAGCAATCTACAGGTTCAGTGTAATCCTCATCAATATTCCAAATCAATTCTTTATAGAGATAGAAAGAGCAATTCGCAAATTCATTTGGAATAGCAAAAAACCCAGGATAGGGAGAACCATTCTCAAGAATAAAAGAACTTCTGGGGGAATCACCATCCCTGATCTCAAACTGTACTACAAGGCAACTGTAATAAAAACTGCATGTTATTGGTCCAGAGACAGGCAGGAAGATCAATGGAATAGAACCAAAGATCCAGAAATGAACCCACACACCTATGGTCACTTGATCTTTGACAAAGGAACTAAAACCATCCAGTTGAAAAAGGACAGCACTTTCAACAAATGGTGCTGTATCAACTGGAGGTCAGCATGTAGAAGAATGCAAATCAATCCATTCTTATCCCCTTGTACAAAACTCAAGTCCAAGTGGATAAAGGACCTTCACATAAAACCAGATACACTGAAACTAGTAGAAGAGAAGGTGGGGAAGACCTTTGAATACTTAGGAACAGGGGAAAAGTTCCTGAACAGAACACCAATGGCTTATGCTCTAATATCAAGAATTGACAAATGTTACCTCATAAAACTGCAAAGCTTCTGTAAGGCAAAAGATACTGTCAATAAGACAAAACAGCAACCAACAGATTGGGAAAAGATCTTTACCAATCCTAGATCCAACAGAGGACTAATATCCAATATATATAACAAACTCAAGAAATTTGACTCCAGACAACCAATTAACCCTATTAAAAAATGGGGTACAGAGCTAAACAAAGAATTCTCAACTGAGGAAATTCGAATGGCTGAGAAGCACCTTAAGAAATGCTCAACATCCTTAGTCATCAGGGAAATGCAAATCAAAATAACCCTGAGATACCACCTCACACCAGTCAGAATGGCTAAGATAAAAAAATCAAGTGATGGTAGATGCTGGTGAGGATGCGGAGAAAAAGGAACACTCCTCCATTGTTGGTGGGAATGAAAGCTGGTATAACCACTCTGGAAATCAGTCTGGCGGTTCTTCAGAAAATTGAACATAGCACTACCTGAGGAGCCAGCAACAACACTCCTAGGCATATACCCAGAAGATGTTCCAACATATAACAAGAACATATGCTCCACTATGTTCATAGCAGCCTTCTTTATGATAGCCAGATGCTGGAAAGAACCCAGATGTCCTTCAACAGAGGAATGGATACAAAAATGTGGTACATTTACACAACGGAGTACTACTCAGCTATTAAAAATAATGAATTTGAGAAATTCTTAGGTAAATGGATGAAACTAGAAAATATCATCCTGAGTGAAGTAACCCAATCACAAAAGAACACACATGGTATTTACTCACTGATAAGCGGATGTTAGCCCAAAAACTTGAAATAGCCAAGATTCAACTAACTGACCACATGAAGCTCATGAAGAAGAAAGACCAAGTGTGGATGCCTCGATTCTTCTTGAAAGGAGTGACAGAGTGCTCAAGAGAGCAAATAAGGTGAAAAAATGTGGGACAGAAAGTCAAGGAGGGGCCATCGGGAGACCACTCTACCTTGATATCCGTCCCATGTGCAGTCACCAAAGATAGACACAGATATGGATGTCAGAAAGTGCATGCTAAAAGGAGCCTGACGCAGCTGTCTCCTCGAAGGTCTGCCAGAGTCTAACATATCCAGAGACAGATGCTCGCAACTACCCATTGATCAGATCAAGGGTTCCCAATGAAGAAGTTAGAGGACTTATGGAGCTGAAAGGGTTGGTGGTTCCAAGAGGAGAGCAACAGTGCCAGCCAACAAGAGTTCCCCAGGGTCTAAACCACCAGCCTGGGAGCACAAAGGGAGGCACCCATGACTTCAGCTGTATACTTAAGGGAAGATGGTCTTGTCGGGCATGGGTGGGAGAGGAGATCCCATAAAGGCTGAACACCAAGCGGGGAGGAATCAGAGGGTGGGAAGGGGGAGTTGGGGGTAAGTGGGTCACACCCTTGTGGAGGCAGGAGGGGGAATGGGATAGAGGGTTCTTGGGTGGTCGGGGGAATGGGGTGAGGGGATAAAATCTGAAATGTATTTTATAAAATAAAAAAGAAAAAGAAAAAAAAGAAAATGAAAGAAAAAATATATGTATGTCTGTTTGTCACTTTTAACCTTTAAAAAATCACTAAAATTAATTTTCTTTGTATTCAGTGATGTTAGTAGAATGAATATATTTAATCATACTATATATGATATATATTATTATAATTTACCAAATATAAAATTTATGGGAACCAGCTTATAAGGTGTACAAGTAGGTAAAGTTTCTTGCCACCAGTCTTGACAACCTAATTCAATCTCTGGATGCCATATGGTGGAAGGAGAGAACTACAGATTTTCATCTGACATCCATAAGAGAGCTGTGGAACTGGTGTCCCAACATATGTACATTTATTTCTACAATAAATACATAGAAATGAAAAACAATAAGGATAAAATTCTAGATTCTATATAATTTTGCTTAAATTCTATATAATACAATTCTGAAGTGCAATTTTATTTAAAATTGCACTTATTGCAATAGTTAGGATAGGAAATAATTATTTTAAAAATTATGCACTTGCCAATTTACAATTTCTGTTTTGTTCTGGTTACATGTTTTATGATTTTAGTAACCTTAATTTAATTGTTTTATTCTTTATAATATATTAATTATATTACATTTATAGAAACATCTATTAATGTATCTTGGAAAGTCTCACCAATTTCAGCTACAGGAATGAGACTAAAAATTTTATTTTTTAATTCTATTTTAATAGAAATACTTAAAATTTTTTGTTGATATGATATATTCTATGGATTATAGCCAACTAATCTACCAAGCTAACCAACTATCAGATAAATATCTATTTATTATTTATTAGTAATTTTATATCAATTATAAATATAAGATCCCAAGACCATAGGCATTGACAACGTTGGAGAAAATTTTAGAAAGGCAAATTATTGTGTTAACTTCAAATTGAATAAGCAAATCTAGAAATCATCTCAATACTAGTAAATATTAATGCTATTTTTTATTCCCTGCTCCTTTTCGGGAAATAAATTGATAGCCAGTAATTGGTCTTTTCACCGCCTCTATTGTCTTGCTTAACGTTTATTTACCTATCACTTTCAATTTAAGTAAAATGTTATACAGAATGTCTATAGTGTTCTCAACAGAAATGTCCTCCAGTTCCCCACCTGTCAACAATTTCTTCCCAAATACTTCATTTGCCAAAATTTATAAACTATACATTTGTAAGAATGAAGAAAAATCTGATCTGGTGGGATTTTTCAACAGGCAAAGCTTTATCAGTCTGAGGATATGGCTTTGGATCTGCAGCGCCCATATAACAGCTGAATGCTGGTGTATGCGGGCATATCACCAGTGCCCATATAACAGCTAAATACTGGTGTATGCATGCATATCACCAGCACCCATATAACAGCTGAATACTGGTGTACACATGCATATCACCAGTGCCCATATAACAGCTGAATACTGGTGTATGCATGTATATCACCAGCACCCGTATAACAGCTGAACACTGGTGTATGTGTGCATATCACCAGTGCCCATATAACAACTGAATACTGGTGTATGCGTGCATATCACTAGAACCCATATAATAGCTGAATACTGGTGTATGCGTGCATATCACCAGCACCCATATAATAGCTGAATACTGGCATATGCATACATATCACCAGCACCCATATAACAGCTGAATACTGGTGTATGCATGCATATCACCAGAGCAGATAGGCATGTTCCAGGGAATGGATAGCCAGCTGGTCTAACTAAAAAATATAAGTTAACATTTGTTGGAGGCATACACTTGCCATCCACCTGTGCTCTGCATGGGACATGCTGGACCAGCTAATCAGCACACACATGTGTCCACACAACAGTCCTGCAGGATGAGCTCATTAGCACACACATGTGTCCACACAACACTCCTGCTCTCACATATAATTTAAAATAAAATTAACAAAGCATGAACAGAATTCTTATGTGTTTTTAGAATTTTTAAAAAATAATTTTTAAAATAATTTCAAGGATTAACTTACATGTTTATAATTTTGTCTTGTGAAACTGTCTCACTGGCATATTACCACTTATGAGGTATCAAAGCATAAATCATTGACTTATATATTTTTTAGAGATATTGTAGAAGGTTCCATGGAAATTAAAAGAAATTCTAAGATTGGTTTCTTTGGGTGCATTTTTCCTCTCTTTCTCCCTCCCTCCACTCCTCCTAGCTCCCTACCCCAACTCTTCTCTCCCCCAAACCACTCCCCACCCCACCCCACCTGGTTTGTTTTGGGTTTTTGTTTTCGCTTTCTTTCCCTTTTCAGAAAAGAGCAGGTCTCCAAGTAATGACAGCCAACAAGGGCAAAGCAAACTACAAGACAAGAAGAAATTCCTCATATGGAGGCTGGACACTGCAATCTAGTAGGAGGAAAAGTATGTCAAGGGCAGGCAAAAGAATCAGAAATGTATTTACTCCCATAGTTAGTAGTCTGACGAAAGTTATCAAGCTAATAGCCATAACACATATGCAGAAGACCTGGCACAGACCCATGCAAGCTTCATGATTGCCACTTCAGTGAGCCAATACGAGCATGACTTACTCGAGTTAGTGGACCATGTTCTCCTGGTGTCCTCCATCTCCTATGACCCTTACAGTTTTTTCTTCCACTGTGTTCTGTGATCTCCAAGGAGAGGGACTGTGTAGACACCTCTAATTGAGACTCTTTTCTCATATAACATCTGGCTGTGGATCTCTGCATACATTGCTGTCTGCTGTAGGTGGAAGTTGTTCTGATGACACTGGACACGGTACTGATCTATGAGTATAGCAGAGAATAATAAGGAATCATTACATTGATTTTCTTTCCAGTTGTGTTTCATTCTAGACTATGTTCTGGGCCATCCAGACTGTGATATCGAGCCCTCCAGGAAGTATAGCATACAGGCTTACTCTTGCAGCAGAGACCTCAAGCTAAATCAACCATTGCCCACTCCCAAAAGTTTTGAGTCACTATTGCCCCAGCACACCTTGCAAGCAGGACAGGTTATAGGTGGAGGGCTTTGTGACTGGGTTGATGTCCAGGTTTGTCTTTCTTTAGCCTGGAGAGTACCTTTCCCAGCCAAAGTGACTAGAAAGTAGGGTTGAAAGCTTCATGCAGGCATCAGTTTCAGCTCTCTAAGTTCAATGAGCCTCATGAAAATTGTCCTCAGGAATCAGAAAGAGAGAGAGAGAGAGAGAGAGAGAGAGAGAGAGAGAGAGAGAGAGAGAGAAGCTGCTGTCAGTTTTTGAGAGTGGCTTTGTGTCCTAACATTAGCCTTAGCCTGGGTGTTTAGGGATATCTTCAGGACACCCTCAGTCAACTATTCCACCAAATACAACTCAGTCCCACAATTGGTAGCTATGCCTGGATACTAAAGAGACCCAGTTCAAACTCTGTATCTTCCATTACTCAGAGACCTCACTAGAGTCACTTTCATAGTTTCCAGAAAGTTTCCACTGAGCTCGGTTTTCACACCATCTCCAAACTGTCCCCCAGTTCATGTGACTCTCCCAGTACACTCTCCCAATCCACCCAACCCAACTCTTTCCCTCCTGGCCCCACTTGCCCATCGTCCTCTTGCAGAATCTATTCTATGTCCCTTCCCATGTAGAAAAACAAATATGATGTGAGTCTCCCCACCCTTGTGGACCCATAAGCTGACTGGGTCCATAAGGGCAGTGTGAGCAGAAACAAAAAGGGGGGGGTCAGAAACCCTGTGAGTACATATGGTGAATAAACGACACTAGGATTACTTGTCAGTAGGCAGATCAGCTTTACTTAGGGTGGCAGATGGCTTATAATGTTTTGGGGCACTGAGAGTAGGGACATCTAGGATGGTCAAATGTCATTGGCTGGAGGCTTAGGGTACTTGGAATGCCTCATTAGCATGGGGAAGCATTTCAGGAATCTCAGTTGCTGGCTGAAAAAGTCTCATCAGGAGAAAGAAAATTGGTCCTATGAACTAATTGATGCTACATGACATTCCTCACATAGGGGCGAGTATGGGGGCTTAGAACTTTTTGTACAAAGTCAGAGAAGAAGAAACTCTGCTAACGAAGGGAATCCTCCATTACAGGCTGGGCCCCAGAAAGCTATCCAGTCAATGGTAGAATTCAACCTTAATTAGCAGTTTTCCTACATATGATGTGTATTCACTTCTAAGTTGATATTGGCTGCTAAGTGAATGATAAACAATCTACGTCCTACAGATCTGGAGAGGACAGGTACAGAAGAAAGGTATAGAGTGGAACCATGGGTTTTCCAAGATCCCTCTCTGTTGCTATTGTATCCTATAATAACAAAAGTTGGATCAAATGAATTGTCAAATAATACAAACTAAGGTACTCTTAAATGCATTAGATATTTTTCTTATATCTTCCTAAATCATTAAATCACTTCCTTTGATATGCTTGTAGAACATGTAAGCTAACTATAAAATACATATGTTTAAGAAATGTTTTTTCTCAGTTGTACAAACATTGCTGCCATATATCTGGGTATATCTATGTCCTTCCAACCATTCTAATTTTTATTATGACAATTTTACCTCATTATTATTTTTGTTTACCTTTTATAAGTGTTTTGTTTTGTGGTCAACACATACAAAATATTTTATAATTTCAGCACCCTATCTCAAGCTAATAAATCAATTTTAATCCCACATAAATGGTCTTCATAGAAGTATATTCTATTGATATAATAGCATTTTAATGCATAACAGTATTTTCTATTGATATTGCAAGTTTCATCCTTTTATATGTGAAATCACTAACATATTTTTATCTTTTGACCTTTCGCCTTCTATACTAAAATTTAAGTTAATTTGTGCGTTATCACGTTAGTTCTTCAGTATTATGCATTTCTGTAATTTGCTGCTATCAAATGTAAATGTTTTATTTTTGTTGCTATGTAGAATCCTTTGATTTAAATTGAAAGAATTTAAATCAAAATTAAATCAAATGCTAAATTCTTTAGCTTTTCTTGGTAAGTAATTTGGCAGTTTTCTTTGTTTAATACTTTCATCATCCCACACCATCCTAGCCTGTAAGACACTCTGGTAACTCTGCTTTCCATCTAGATAGACTCACTCTGCCAGGTATGGTACTTACAGAACTCTGACTAACACTACATACTTTATTTCATTCTATCTCATAGATCTTCTAGGTTTTCTCTGCTGGTCACAATTTTTTTAAAAAAAAAACTCTTCAGCTCAGATGTTACTGACCTGCCTTGTCCTTTTGTTTGCTGATCATAATTTGTGTTGAAAATGTTGATGCCCAATTCCTCTGGGTACTTTTTCAATTCCTTTGTTGTAATTTTTGAAATCTAGAATTTCCGTGTGATTATTTTTATACATCTCTCTGGTTCTTTGGTTATTTTTTCGTGATTATTTTTTTATGAGCAAATAGAATGTTTTAATAGCCATTATATTAAAAATATTTTAAGGAAATTCACATCTTTGTTTTTTAGCTCAATTTCTAGAAAATCATTTTTGTTTAATTCAGACAGTCTTTTCATGTGTCTGTGAGTATCCTATACATTTTATGTTTTGGTCTATGCACTTGCAAAAACACAGCTAGTTCTTTCTTGATAAGATAGATTTTTGAATAGTTTTATTAAATAAGCCAGCTAATTATTCTTGGTGACTTTCATTTTTTTGTCTTGTTTTTTTCTGAAAGCATCTGGCCCTGAGTGTATATATTTCATATTCTCAACTGGAAAACTTTTCTGTTTCTTTGTTTCTTTCTTTGCCTTTTTCTTTCTTCTTTCTCCTTCATTTGTTTCTCTACAATACTGTAGAATTTTTTTTTTGGAGTTTCTCTGAAGTTCCAGAACATAAAAAATCTGTCTTCTTTTCTTAGCAGTAAACTCAAAGCCTAGGATATGTCAGGTCTTATCAGTGCTCTAAGTCGGCAAGACAGACACCTCAGACAGTCCTGAAATGATGAAACTCTACATATGTGCTCAATTTGTCTCTTTCTCGTCCTAAGACAGAGTTGAACAAGCTACATTGGTCTCTGTCTACATGGTTCCTCTGAGGATGCAGAGAGTCTTCAAAAGTCGTTTTCTCTCAGAGGCTCACTGACACACTGACATATAGATTAGGCATGCCCCAGTGGCATTCTAATATGGAAAATTCAAACTAATAACTTGAAAATTACACTGAAAAACCCATATTAAACAGATAGATTACATCTATTTCTATCAGATCTCAGTAGCTCTCAACATCTTATGCTTTCTTATCAGCGTTTATATTCAAGCAAAACCTGTCCATTAGACAAGTCGTTAAAAAATACTACAAGCAATGTAACTGTATCAGTCTTCACTCTTCTTCAAGGAAAGACCAGTGTCTTATAACCATACAGAGCAGATCAAAAGACTAGGATAGGTGAGAGTGAACAGATCTAAGCTACTGCTTTGTTTCCAGTGGTCCCAATATGTACCATTTTGCACTCTAGCAAGACAGAAGACAGACTCTGAAGCAAATTCTCAATAAGTATAGTCAGGATGTTCACTGTAGAAAACAATTCTCTCTTCAGTAGGTAGAAGTTGTAGGTTGGGGTTTCTTCCCTGACTAGTCATGTTGTTCTAGAACTAGAGACAATTGTAATTAAATAATTTGGAATATCCTATCGGCATTTAAAGTTCTGGTTTCCTATTTCCTGACTTGTTGCAAAGAAAAGTAGATCACATACAATCTGTAACTTTCATGGGGCAATGTTTCCACATAGAAAAATTATATTTCCTAGTTTAATAGTTTTGTGGCATTGTCTCTGCATTCTGCTCTCTGATACCACCTACAAATTTCTTTTTTATAAAAAAAAATCAGTATTTTTCTGTAAAGAGCCAAATAGTAAATACTTGAGGTTTGCTGCCCAATGTTCTGTTTGGTAACATTAAAACAATATCGTAATATGGAATACTGTGGCTATGTCTAATACATCAAAACAATTGAGTACCAATTAAATTCCATGCATTTTATATATTCCTGAAATTGTATGATTTTCTTTTATATTTTCAACTACTCAAAAGTACAAAAAACCATTTGAATTTTCTGGTGTGAATCTGAAGCATGATCACTTTATCTATGAACTTCGATGTAGTGAACTATAAGCACATTTTAATTTTATTTATTAAACATTTATAACTCTTTTATAGACAGTTAAAGAGCAAGAATTTTATTATTTACATATATGTTTATCATTACCTTATCAGTCAGTTAAAAGATGCACTGATAGAAAAAATATACCCATTGTATCATTCACGGATAACCCATATTCTCAGTAAATGCAAAGCTAAGTGATATATCGTGTCAGTAGAATTTATGCTCCTGCCTTTCCAGAATAATTTTCTGGGCTTCTTTATAGAAGCATGCTAATGGAGAAGTTTTCATTTGTTTTCCTTTATATTCAAGTTAAATTTTATAAAAAAAAAAAAAAAAAAAAAAAAAAAAAAGCAAACCTGCTTTTTCCCAATGAAAAATTCTAGTGAAAAATGTGGCAAAAAGGACAATGAAGACTTTAGCTCAACACAAATTAGTCAACAGATTTTAAATGATTCTCTGCCTTGATTTGCCTCTTAAGATCTCAGAACCTAACAATTTAATTCTTTCAAGTCATTAAATTGCTGTTTTGCATTATTTTTGAGCCTTTCTACATGGGATAAAGCATGTCAAATATTCGAGAGAAATAGAGAACAGTTGGAGTCTAATAGTCTAGCTGACTCCTTAATTCTTTGATTTTCTAATACAAAATAGAACAATAACATATGTCTGATGCTATTTATCGTTTTGTTGATGTTATGATCTTGGTTTAGTTTTTTAAAGATATTTCTATTTTTCTTTCTTTCAATGGCTTAAATATTAAAAGTGTTTTTCTTATTATTCAGTAAGTATTAGAATGAATTGAAGGAAAGAAACACTAAGCTTTGCAGGCATCCCTTACTCGTGGATACTCACTATGTTATGAAATCAATTTATAAACGTGATTGAGTTTTCAGTAATGCACTTCCCGTACCTGGAATTTCTACAGCAATCACTTCATGTTGAAAATCTTTGTGAATATATACTTCCTGTGTAGCTTTGGCTGGATTGAAAGCACAAATACCACAGAGACAAGTACCATGCCCTCCAATTTCATATAATCTGCCCTGAGTAAAATATTCTAAAATCTTTGTTTTAAACTTATATCTTTTCAGAGAGAAGTAAAATATTCACAATTTTTCTCTATAATCCATCTGTAATTTTCTATGACTTAATTATACACACACACACACACACACACACACACACACACACACACACACATATATATCTATATATATCTTAGATAATTTCCTAAAGGCATTACAGCTTTGCGTTTGATATTAGTCTACCATGAAGATGAGGCCTCTGAGAGGCTTAAGCAGAGCCATATACGTTTACATGTCTCCAAGGATTTCTAGACTGAAAAAATCAAACTCGTGAAACATCCTCAGAGACATGTCATACTCTCATATTACCTGTGACCCCCAAAATATCACCACCATAAAGTTAATTATAGGAATGTTCCATGTTAAGCCTATTCAGGAGAGGAAATGGCAATACTTGGATTTTATGAAAACTGCCTGATATTTTCAGCTCACTCTCTATTTCTTAATATCTTCCTATTCTCTAGAGTTTTTGCAACTCTGAATCTGGTCTTACTTAAGCCACATTATTAAATGTGTTTTCAATTTTTTCAAAGCATAATTTGACAATTGTTGTTTTAATATTGTGGATTGCCTGCCATTTTGTACTATTCATTTGTCCTTCTCTTTCCAACATTTCACAGATTCTGTGTCCATTTCTTTGTAAATTTTTAGAATTAAAATGTTAATAAATTAGAAGTTAGTTCAAAGAGTGGTCATTCAATTTAACAAGGATTCTCTGAAGACCATAGGCATTTTTATTTTATTCCCCCTGGTCTGTGGTAGATGGGGTCAATATCATCAGTGCTCACAACCCCTTGTCTGTTCTCTCCAGCGTCATACAACCATATTCATTGGATTGTTTGACGTGCATCTGAACCTGTCTCCAATTGTCTCTCATTTTTGAGAAGCAAGCATTACTAGATACTTTCATATAGAAACGATTAGTGAAATTCCTTTGTTTTTCTCCTGGTAAGCCTAACTAGTGATTCCCATTTTACTAAACTTTCTTATACTATGCTTTCCTGGTTTCTAAAAAGTTTATTCTCTCTTCATTTTGTATATTACAATGTAAGCCTCAAGGTAATGAATGATATTAGACTGTGAGTCTTCTCAGAAGTAACCACGTTAGCATAATAAAACAGTCATGCATATAATTGAAAAGAAACATTTCATTAGGCAAGCATTCAGATTGAAGTTTCCCATTTGAAATGTTCAAGGAACCTCTCACTAGAACCTGGGCACATGAACATTTGACTATGAGATTCCAATCTCCAGAATGATGAGAAACAAATACTGGTTATATGTATTCACTTATAAATGAACAGTTGCTTTAAACTACAGGATAACCATGCTACAATCCACAGAACCAAAGAAGCTACATAATAAGGAGGATCTCATTCAGAAAGAAAAATAATATAGATATCTGAAGTGGATAGAGGGAGGAAACAGTGTTAGAATAAAGGGTCAAGTCAGGGGAGGACAGAGGGAGAAATAACTGGAATCTGTTCACAGGAGGCCTCTCGAGGATGAGCTAGAAACCTAAGACAACGGAAACTCACAGACATCTATAAAGGTGACCTCAAGACTACTAACAGCAGTGAATATGAACTGGAAACAGCAACCTCCCATAATCAGGCAATACTTTAAATGGAGGGATGGGGACATCAACCCAGCCACAAAACCTTCAACCCATAGTTTATCCTAACTACAAAATGTGCAGGGATAAAAGTTGAGCCAAAATTGAGGTAATGACCCACCAGTGACTGCCCATCTTAAGGCCAATACCATGAAAGAGATCCCACCCTGAGACTCTTAATCATATTCTGCTATTCTTGCACACAGGAGGCCAGCATAACTGTCATCGGAGAGGTTTCACCCAGCAGCTGATGCAAGCACATGCAAAGACCCACAACCAAACATTAGGCGTGGCTTTGGGAGTCTTGTGGAAGAGTGGAGAATAGGATTGAAGCAGCCAAATGGGTCAAGGATA
Source organism: Rhabdomys pumilio (assembly GCA_030674055.1). Classification (NCBI taxonomy): domain Eukaryota; kingdom Metazoa; phylum Chordata; class Mammalia; order Rodentia; family Muridae; genus Rhabdomys; species Rhabdomys pumilio. The sequence continues at coordinate 70,770,760 of JANHMN010000012.1, read as the reverse complement.
TGACAAGGAAACCTACACAATCAACTAACCTGCCGAAGAGCATACGTGGGACAGACCTAGGCCCTTGGCACATACATAACAGACAGTTGTGCAGCTGCTTTTCATGGGGATCCCCTAACAGCAGAAGGAGGAGCTGCCTCTCACTCTGCTGCTTGCTTTTGGATCCCTTCCCCCTAAGGTGACTGCCTTGTCTAGCCTCAGTAGGAGAAGATGTCTCTAGGCTTTCTGCAACTTGATACCCCAAGACAGGTTGATCTCCATGGCAGACCTCCCTTCTCTGAAGAAAAAAGGAAGGGAAAAGGGTAAGGAGAAGTAAGAGAGTAGGGCTGGAAAGAGAGGAGGGAAGGGAAGCTTTGATCCAGATATAAAGTAAACAAATTAATTCTATCAATGAAAACATAAAACAATAAATTTGCTTATTATACACACACACACACACACACACACAGCTGACTGTTAACTTTAAAGCATATCTTATGTGATATGGTTGTTTAGTTGTCTGGATTATAAGCCAAACTGTGTGCCAATACATATTGGTTCTTTTTTTTCGCTTTTTTCTTTTTTTTTAAATTCTTCTTTTAAAAACAGATGTGTCATATTCATTCCATCATAAAGCTAGAAATTTTTTCACTTGGCTTTTGTGACACTCATCTTACAATTTCAAATTCAAAATTATTTTATTTTTGACATTATTTGAGTAATATTTTTTAAGCAATTAAAGCATTCTTAGGCCTTTATGATCTGTAAAATATGCCAGGGCTATTATGGGACAAGGCATACTAAGAAGTATTGTTGAACCATACACTTAGAATATTCAATTTTTCATATAAAAAATTTATGATATTCATTTTCTCTTTTAATTATTTAATAATTAATTAATTGATAATGTATTTTCTAGGTTGTTTTTAATTAGGTATAAGACCTACAAAAGTTATAAATTGAATAATTAGCTTCCATTTCATATATTTAAATGTAATTTAACCAGTAGAACTATTTCCAAAGTATTGTCTTCATATCTCATATTAAAAAGTTTCTACCCACTAAATAATATCCTAGTTTACATCTCTTTCTACTTTTAGAAACCTTCTCTGTGTGTGTGTCTGTTTGTGTGTATATATATATCATCATGGATGGTCCAATTACCCAATTATTTATGAAGACACAATTATTAACAATATTTTAAAACTGATTTTTATTATTTTAGGCTTTGGACTTCATGTCAGAATGTCTAGATTTTACTACAGCTTCTTAGATGGGTTCACTGAATAAATTGATAAAAATGATTGAATTAAAATTTATTTTTCTATTTTAAAATAGTTTATCACTATTACACAATTAATCACTTTTAAAATTTTATTATTTTTTTCTATTTTTGTTAAAAGAGTGGTTGAAACAAGTGATCATAATTGCTACATTTTTATTATTCATCATTTAAAGTCTGTCTTCTAAGGTTTCTGTGTCAGAATTGGTAAATTGCTGCTGAAGTTCTTCCAAGAAGATGTTAAAATTTCCAGCACTGAGACTAGTAATTTTAGCTTTTGAAACTTCATTAAACTCCTACAGAGTAAAAGAATCCAAATTCATATCTTCCTGAAATGATGGGAAAACTTGCCCTCATTTTCCTTTCACTGCTACCCACTGGCAGCAGTTAGGTACAGGCAGAGACTGAATGCAAATACAGCTGTGACCACACAGAGAGTATCACTCCCTATAGGCTTCTCTTTATTCTCAAAGTTTCTGATGAATGAATCATATTGAGATTCAATCAGAGCAGTATAATGAGATTGACAGTATCCAAATGATACTAAAAGCCAGAAGTGTTCAACTGATAGATATGAATATACATATGTGGAATATGATGGCTTCTAGAAAGCAATTAAAATTCTTTCAGTTGATATTTCATTGCATTGAGTGAAAGTAATAACTAATTATATAAAGCTGGTTCTATGTAATATAAATACTTATGACATGTATTTGTGGGTGTGTGGGTGTGTATGAGAAAGAGAGAGAAAGAGAGAGAGACAGAGAGAGAGAGACAGAGTATTTGACATATACGTGTCAAAGCTAACATCCACAGATGAAAGGCAGCATGAGATATTTGCTTTCTGAGTCTGTCCTTAGTGCACTAGTGTTCTTTATACTTCAACCCTCTCTCTCTCTGCCTCTGAATTGCCATTTCTCCCTCACTCGAATAAAGCCCTTCCCAATTTTCCTATTTTTTCCTTCATAGTGCCAGTGCCTTAACATACAAATCTCTAGAGTTCTTCCTCCCCTATCCTCAAGGTCTCTACTCCTTCTCACTTTCTGTAGTTATTCTAGATTACATACTCATATCCAAAGATTCAAAACTAAGAATATCAAATAAGAAACTACAAAAGTCTTTATGGGTCTGGGTTATGTCACTTACAATGCTTTTAGTTCTATATTTTTATCTGTAAATTTCTTGATTTAATTCTGAACTGATAGGATTCCATCCTATGTCTCTCAGCATGTGCTGCATCTTCAATATCCAATCATCAGTTTAAGTATTATTTGGTTATTATCACTTACTAATAGCAATGAACATGACTGAGCAAGAACTTGTGGACAAGATGGGAAATCCATTAGTCATTTAGCTCTTTAAGAATTCTCCATATTTATTTACATAGGGCCTACCCCAGTTTGCATTTCCAAAACAATGAATAAGGTTTCCTCTTTCCTCACAACCTTACCAGTGTTTGTTGCCAGTTATTTTGTTGATGTTAGATAGTCTGCTTTCAAAGATTAATCACCAAGTGCCGTTAAATTTTATTTCTCTAATTAGTAAGTGGGATGAATAATTTTTTACATATTTCTTAACCATTTTACTATTTTGTTTTGTAAATTCCATATGTGGATAGCTCATTATTTGATTGGGTCCTTTGATTTCTTAACTCATTTATTTAATTCTTTATATACACCGAAATATAATTCTTCATCAGAAGCACAGCTAGCAAAGGTTTTCTCCCATTTTGGCTTCCTGTTAACTTCATATTTTCTTTATTGCACAGAAGTTTCTTAATTTTATTACATACTTCAATAGCTGGCCTTGATTCATGAGCCACTAGAGTCCTAATCAGAGAGCTCTTCATCTATGTTTATCCTACATTTCCTTTTAACAGTTTTAGGTTTTATGTTGAGTTTTCTGTTTGGTTTTTGGTTTTTGTTTTGTTTTGTTGGTCTTGATTCATTTGAAGTGGATTTGGGGACAGGGTTATAGACATAGGTCTAACTTTATTCTTCTGTATGTGGACATCCAGTTTTGACAACGTCATCTGATGAAGATGTTATCCTATCTTCACTGTAAATTTTTGCATCCTTGTCAAATATAAATTTTCTATAATTCTTTTGATCTTCTGCTTTGCTCCATTTATATTGCTATCTGTTTTTGTTCTAGTACCATTTAGATTTTCTTAAAGAATAATCCTGTAGCCTACCTTGAATTTTAATATTGCTTTCTTTTGCTCAAAATTGGTTTAGCTATTTGTGGATAGTTTTTAATTATTCCATATGAATTTTAGGATGTCTTTCTAATTCTAGAAAGAATGGCATAGATATTTTAGTTGAGACAACACTGAGTCTGTAAATTGTTTTTGATAGAACAGTAATTTTTATATTTAATTATGCAAGTACACAAACCTAGGAGACATAGCAAACTTTTAGTGTCTTCATGCATCTCTTTCTTCAGATATTTAAGTTTTCATTTTTTTCCATAAGTTTATTTTAATGTGGTTTCTATTTCTGAAGATAAGGTGATTTTTATACAGACAACTAAGGACTGATTTTATTTTCTAATCAGCTCATTGACATTTCAAATTATTGTTGAAAGATATGTGTTGACTGCACTCATATTGTCTGTCTGTACTCTCAGTCATATTTCTGTTTAGTCGTGATAGCTCCATTTGTTGACCTTCTTCAGCCTTTCCTCTATGCTGTTTTCCTCTTTAGTCTGAATTAGTGCTCTCAGTGACTTCGGCAGTACAAGTTCAGTAGACACAAATTTGTTTAGCCTTCTTATATCACATTGTCTTTTATTTAACTAGGGCAGATAGTTTTTATAGGTATAGGATTCTAGGTTGGCAACTATATTACTCGTGGATTTCATAGCTTTTGAAGTTTCCATTGAGAAATCAGTAGTTATTGTGTTGGGCTTTCCTGTATATGTTCTTCTCTTGCAGGTTCCAATGTCTTCTCTTTGTTCTGTATTTAGAGTGTTTTAACCATAATATGTATTTACTTTTTATTTATTTGGAGTTCTGTGTACCTCTGGTATCTGCATAGATAATCATTTCATTCATTTTTTCTGTGTATTTTGTTTTTACACCAACCAGTCATAAATGTTGCACATAGTGCAGGCAGACTAGGATCTATGGTACTGACCAGTCTAGAATGGCACATCTGGAGACAAGATATGGTAAGGTCCAGTTAGGATTTTAAGGGCAAACAGAACTGTCTGGTCCAGAATGTGAAGGAATGTGCCAACCTAGAAGGTTGAGAATGGCTCTGAAGAGTCAGGGTTTGTGAGACTCACCTGACAGCCAGTACAATAGACACATGTCTGGAGCTAGGTATGGGTTTGGAGATGGTAGAGGTGGCCTGTTGACAAGGGAACATATCAAACTAGATAGAAAAGATGTTGGGTATAGCAAAAGTAGGCTAGGCTCAAGTAGACTTACCAGAGAGGGCTATGTGCATTATAAGTGATATGACTCCTGGCTTAGATCTAAAGACTGAGGAAAGTGAAGGTGACTAGGGTATAGGGACCTCACCAGACCTCAGGATGTAAGAACAGAGATAAACCTGTTTTAGGGTCCAAAAATTTCTGAAGGAAGATCCCAGATTTAAATAGTATGCAAAAGCAAAGAGTATTTATTTAGCTGAATTTCCTACATGGAGAGCTCTCCTCACTCAGGGATAGACACCCTCCCTCCCAGGTTGAGGCACAGGCCCAGCTTTTATTGTCAGTTAGGGGAATTCCAGGGAGAGGTATGTGCCCTTTTACCTTGATTGGTTAGCTCTATCTCTAGGAGTCTACCTAATTCTACTATTGGTTAGTCTCTGGAGACTTCTCAGGGGGTTGCTACCTATTCTTGCTATCTATTCTTACTTCAGGCTAGATGACAAAATGTTGTCAGATTGGTTGATGACAGGTTCCTGGATCCAGGTTCTCATTTCTAAGAAACAGAAACTTAGGACTACTTTCCCAAATCTCTAGTTTCCAGCCTGTCTCTGGGTAACTCAGTCCTCTCACCCAGAGGTTGGGAACACTGCATGAAGCATTTTTAATTTGAGATGGAACAATGTATTTATCCAAGTACTAAAATACATTGTACTTTTTCTCTAGTATAAAAAAAAGGTAGTATTTTTATCAATGAATATCTATCATTTTTTATTTAACATATTTGATCCATACTCCCGTTTGTTTTGTGTAATTAATATTATGTCTACTTAAACATTCTAAAGATACCCTTTGCTTCATAAATATCTTTCTTGTCCATACTTCATAAACCTTACAAAATCTTTCTGCTCAGCCTATCAAAATCATATTATATAATTGTTTCTTTGACACATAATTTGAAGCCAAAATGAAAAGGATGATTAAAGCCATAAATTCAACTACAGATTTACATAATTTAATTGGTAGGGTAATTGCCTTAGCGTATTCTCTAAAGATGAGAGGTTTATGTGCACAGCCCCTCAGACCACATAGCTAATCACAGAATAATATCAATAATTGAAAATTTAAAAAAATCATTCAGAAAAGATGCAACTTTGGAAAAATACTAAAAATGGTGCAGGCTTGTATACATAAATCGTTCATAAACAACCCTCATGGTAAATAACGGAAATTTCATTCACATGAAATATTTACTTTAAAATATTAATTGTAACTACTATATTATAAATAACTTTCACTATTAAATGTTCTATTTGAAATTCTTGATCTTTTAACAGCAAAAGGAATTTAAACCTACCAACTTATTTTATTAAATGTATCAATAAATAGGTTATACAACTTGCTCAGTTCCAGAAACTAGTGCTTAAGAATGTGTAAATGGCTCAGTGAGAAAAGTTTTGTTTAGCAAGCATAAGAACACGGAGTGCATCAACCCAGTATCCGTGCAAGAAGTAGGGATAATGTTGTTCACCTGTATCCTAGCCCAGAATGCTGAAGGGGTGAGTGGATTCCCAGGGATTGTCAACCAGTTATTAGACCTGAAGAAATGTGATCCAAATTCAATGAGAGACACTATCTCAGTAAATAAGGGGAGAGAGTTATTAAGAAAAAAGTCTTGACAAATCTTCTAATTTTCACATGCACCCACATGAATAATTTCATCCACATATCACACACACACACACACACACACCTGCACACATGAGTGTGCACACACACACACATATGGAAGCAGGCACACATACAAAAAAAACAAACTAGCATTTTATATATATGTATATACATACATACGTTTTTATGACTGCTAATAAACAGCATAATATATATATATTCTTTGATTTTAACAGATTGAGGCCTATAAAGTCATTTTTTATTATACCATGCCTTATTTTCTCTATTAAACTAAATTCTCTGAGGTGGGATCATACCCTATGCTCACATAAGATATGATGCCTGTCATAAAAGTTGGTTCACAACAGTCAATTTAAAATAAGCTAAGCTATTTACAAAATTCTGCCCTAATTAGTTCAAACTTTTGAGAGACACTATCTTTTTTGGATAAATCAATGACCATTACCAGACATCTGCCTAACCAATGGTGGCGATTTTAAATGGATGGTTACATATAAGCAAATTCATATCGATTTTAAAGGTTTGTACATTTATTACTTCTTAAGTGTTACTAACTATAGTTCATGTCTAGTAAGTAACGTGATACATTTGCAGGAAACATCCAAATATTTAGCACTAAACTACAGATCCATATCTTAAAGGCATGGGAAAGCCATACTGGTGTTTAGGGCAGGAGCTTCAGATAAAGCTAGCCTTTCAGGATCACGAATCTACAGAACTCCCCTGGGGTGAGCAGTGCAGTCATGTTTGTCTTCTCAGTCACTCTTGGTCACAGAGAAACCTGGAGGGATTGGCAAGAGTAGAAGATTATGAGCAGATAGTAAATTTGTCATAAATAACATGCAAGTTAGATCAAGAAAAACTATTTTAATCTACTGTTTCTGAGTTTTCACTGTTGCAATTCACTGCTCCACTCTTTGTTCCTATATTTCCTTTAGGCAGGAACGATTCTGGGTTAAAATTTTGAAGTTTGCAACCCCATGGGAAGAACAACAATATCAACCAACCAGATTCCCCAGAGTTCCTTGGGACTAAACCACCAACCAAAGAGTACACATGGAGGGACCCATGGTTCCAGCTGCACATGTAACAGAGAATGGCCTTGTCAGACATCAGTGGGAGGGGAGACCCTTAGAACTGTGAAGGCTTGATGCTCCAGTTTAGTGGAATGCTAGAGTGGGTAGGCAGGGCGGGGGGCACCATCATAGAAGCAGGGGGGAGAGTTGAATAGGGATTTTTGGAGGGAAAACCAAGAAGGGAGATAACATTTGAAATGTAAATAAATAAAAGAACCAATAAAAAATAAAGAGTTCTAAAGTTTTTGAATTTCACTGTCAAATAGCTGAAATGTCTCCATTCATAGCCACATGAGTTTCTGAATTTAAGAAGAGCTCTTTACCTTGAAATATTTACCAATAATAATTCATCAGTAACTTGCCTAAGTAAGGAAGGGATACTCTGGCAGTCAGCAAGAACACCATCCTTTGTATATTGCAAAAGTCTAATGCTTGTCTAATTTGCTTTCAAAGCAAATGTAATAAGCCTAGAAATACATTGGATTAATTGTTTGTTCAAGCCTCAGATAACTCTTATGTTAATAATGTAACTTCCCTGTAGATAACAAAATGCTTTGCATGTGCCCATTAGAGCTCATGTTGCCTGAGACTCATCTCCATACCTCAACAGGTAATGAGAAAACCTAACCAAGCAGATGGGAGGTGCTCTATTCTTCTTTCTGTTCTGTAAATCAGGTTTTGAGTTACAATAAATATCACTTTTCTACAGTGTTTTATTTTTCAGTCTATTTACTAGACATGTTTGAGCTAATGTATAATTTTTATTATTGATTTGTACTTTTTTGATATAATTGTTTAAAATTATTTATATTCTCAGAAATTTTCATGGAAAATAAAGCAAAGCAAACTAAAAACATCTTATTTATGTTTTAATGATTACCTTAAAATTTTATAGTTACTAGGATTATTTTATTTCCTTTGTTATTTTTTGCTTTTATTGAAAATAATTTTTATCCATACAATATATTCTGATCATGGTTTCCCCTTCCACTACTCCTCCAATCTCCTGCCCACCTCCATTTGATTTGGATCCATTGTTTCTGTCTTTTGATAAGAAACAGTTATCTACGTGATGATAATAAATTTAAAACAAAAATTTAAAAAATCAAACAGGAATGTGATAAAACAAACACACAAATAACAAAACAGAAAAAAGAGCCAGAGAAAATACACGAGAAATGCAAATATAGATGAAGAAACAGTTATTATTTATATTTGAACTGGGAATTGAACCCAAGACCCTACACAAACTATGGGACTAAACTGTTTCTTCAACACCAGGAATATGCTTACTTCCTGGGTTAAATATAAATCAAAATTTTGTCCAGAATCAATTAAATTTTCATTTTATTTTTCAAACTATGTTTAAATTACTATTTTAACATTTGAATTTAGTAATATTTGAAGTCACTACCATGAGTGAAAGAAATCATTTGTAATTAACTCTAGCTGTTTTGAGTACAGGGAAGATTTTAATACTCCACATTGCATGAAAATAAAGAATCAAATGACAAGGGCTTTGATGTCAGGGTTTGTTAGGCCTTTGTTAGGAAACATTTCATGATAATGAGGCTAAAAGAAGGTAATAAAAAAGTACTACTATTTCCTCTGGGCAATGTATACTTAAAGAATTCAATCTCACT
>JANHMN010000012.1:70735558-70761703 GCA_030674055.1 Rhabdomys pumilio | reverse complement strand
TCTTCTTCTTCTTCTTCTTCTTCTTCTTCTTCTTCTTCTTCTTCTTCCTCTTCCTCTTCCTCTTCCTCTTCTTCTTCTACTTCTTCGATTGAAATAACATCAAGTGTATTGTAAGTACCATTTTTAGTTAATTCATCAGTTCAATGTGACATGCGCCTATAAAACTCTCACTACAAAATTATCACAAACCCTGTGCAGAGGCACACCATGACAAGTAAACAAATCCATCAGATTTCTACATGTAGTTCTCAATCTGCCTTCTGAAATGCCAGATTAATGAGCTGTGTATATTGATGTTTCTGGAACAAAGAAATGAAAAAATGAACAACCAGACAAACCTTTGTGCTGTTCTTAAAATGCAGTATAAACAAAACACAAAACCTTTGTCTTTCTCTTTCAACATTTTGTTAAAATATTGGTATTGATGCTAAATATTTTAGTGAGAATTCAGACTGTTTAAAATCTCTTAAATTAGATCCTCTTTCTGTCTCTTTGTCTCTGTCTTTCTGTCTCTGTTTCTCTCTTTCTCTATCTTTCTATGTGAATGTGTGTGTGTGTGAGAGAGAGAGAGAGAGAGAGACAGAGAGAGAGTGTACTGCCTCTCTGTGCAGTTGTTATTCATTGACATTAAGAACCACAAATGTTCCCACTGCTTTGAGCATTAATGCTTTGTACTTTGCTCCTATTGTTACATCCCCATATGATTAATCTGATAATCAAAACCACACACTAATATCCTATTTTCTAGAAATGGTGTATTACTCATCACAATCTATTAACATTAAAATTCAACACCTTTATGGAATATGAAAGTGTCTATCATTATTCTCTAATTTATCAATATTGTTGTTTCCTGAACCTTCCCTAGAAAACAGAGCTAATGGAATTAGACATTTTATCTTAAACCTCAGGATGCACATTTTTAATTACTCATTTTATTTGTTTACATTTCAAATGATATCCACCTTCCTGGTTACCCCTCCACATGCCCCTCTCTCCACACTCCCCTTTGCCTCTATGAAGGTGATCCTACACCCACTCACCCACTCCTACCTCACTGTTCATGCATACGCCTATGCTGGTGCATCAAACCTCCACAGGACCAAGGGCCTCCCCTCCCATTGATGTCCCACAAAGCCATCCTCTGCTCCATATCTATCTGGAGCCATGGATCCCACTATGTACACTCTTTGGTTGGAAGTTTAGACTCTGGGTACTCTGGGTGGCCTAGTTAGTTGATATTGTTCTTCCTATAGGGTGGCAATCCTCTTCACCACCCTCAATCCTTCCACTAGCTCTCCCATTGGGGTCCCTGGACTTAGTCCAATGGTTGGATGTGAGTATCTGCATCTGTATTGGTCAGATACTGGTAGAATCTCTCAGGGAACAGCCATACCAGGTTCCTGTCAGCAAGCTCTTCTTGGTGTCAGCAATAGTATGGGAGTTTGGTGTCTGCAGATAGGATAAATCATAGTTGGGGCAGTCTCTGGATGGCCTTTCCTTCAGCCTATGTTCCATTTTTTTGCTCTTCTCTCTCTCTCTCTCTCTCTCTCTCTCTCTCTCTCTCTCTCTCTTTTGGACAGGAACATTTCTGTGTTAAAAATTTTGAGATGGGTAGGAGGGCCTGTCTCAACTGGGGGCCACACCTGTCTGCTGGAGGTGGGTCTCTACAGGATCTCCCTCCCTTTGCTTTTTTCAGCTGATGTCAACCCTGTTGGGTCCTGGGAAACTCTCACTTCCCTGGAGTCAGGGACTTTCTAGTGTCTACCTCCACCTACATATATTCTCACAAGATCATCACACTGTTTCTTATTTACAAAGGTTGTCTGTAAGGTTGTCTGCATATGTCTGGGCCTGTCAGTAAGCATTCATGGATGAATGAGAGGCTCATTGTGCTTTATCCATCCATGTGGAACTATTTGCAGTTGATTGATTCAAAAAGAAAAATAGTCATTTCCTTCAATTGTATATTAAACAGGTAAGATCACTGGTCTCCATAGGTAATTCCAAACACGTGGCTATGCATATGGTCCTGGTTAAAATCAGATGGTCAAAAATGAATGAATGAATGAATGAACGAATGAATAAATAAATATATGCATGAAAGAAATCTTTACATAAGAAAGAAAGATAACATGTTAGGAGAAAGATAAGGAATGACAGGGAGAGGTAAACAGCATGGGTCATATATACATATTATTTAATCAGGAAAAAATAAAGTATAACAATATAATAGTGATTACTTAAAGTATTTACATTTTCTTGGTCAGTATTGAATTTGTGCACCAGCTACTTTGTTGATAAAACTGTACCATTCAGAGCCCTTTTATTTAACAGGCTGTTTTTGTTTGTTTGTTTCCTTGCCAAATGTCAGTTTTTATTCTATACAGTATCAAAGTCTCTATCTCCAGTAGATGTCTATATCTATGGTAACATTTGCCAAATATAAAGTTCCAATTTTAATGTGCCATTTTACAGACCACTTGTGCTTTCTTTGTGAATTACAGTGCCTGAGCATGTCCCGAAATAGCCCATTGTCTCCTCCTACATGCTACGTATTTTCTTTGTTAAAATGCTGTAATATTTTCAGTGCTAGTCTGAGCATGATGATCTATTTTAAAATCCCACAGTGGCTTTTGTTATTGTCAATAAAGTACGAAGACCACAAAGTCATTCTCAAAGGCTAACACCTTCTGATCACACTGCTGTGTATGTCTCTCACTCCAGAAGGGTTTTGTGGACTCTCTAGTCTGCCATCTGCTTTCAAGCCCCTAGAGCCTCTTGCTCCAAAATTAGCCTTTCTGAAAACACAAACAAAAAATACAAAAAAATCAAACCAAACAAAACTAAAGAAAAAACTTTCTCTCTTCTCTCAGACATCCATTCATAACTCCGTCACTTTCCTAGAATTTCCCTCCACACACAATTTCTCATTAATGTGGTGATTACCAATTGGTTATACAACCACTTCCAGGTATGTGCTACATCTTTCCTAAGGAACACTTACCCTTGGATTATGCTTACATCCATGATGGTTAGCTCATGTTCAGTGTTTACTGTGATATATGAGTGAGTCTTCAACATAATACAGTAGAGTCAAATCTTACCAAACAGTTACAACTAATGAAGAAACTGGTGGAGATTTATATGCAAGCATTCATATTTGCTTTCTTATTTTTTATTGGATATTTTATTTACATTTCAGATGTTACCCTCTTACCCCATCCCCCCTTAACCACCCAGGAACCCCTATCCCATCCCCCCTCCTCCTCCTTCTATGAGGAAGTGCCCATACTTACTCCCCCACTCTCACCTCCCCACCCTCAAATTCTCCCACACTCAGTGTCCAGCCTTTATGGGACCAAGGATCTCCTTTCCCACCTATGCCTGACAAGGCCATCCTCCTCTACATATACAGCTGGAGTCATGAGTTCCTCCCTATGTGCTCCCAGGGGTTCTGGTTGGTTGGTATTTTTGCTCTTCTCATGGGGCCACAAACACTTTCAGCTACTTCAGTCTTCTCTCTAACTCCTCCATTGGGAACCTGCTGATCAGATCAATGGTTAGCTGTGAGCATCTGCCTCTGAATATGTCAGACTCTGGCAGACCTCTAAGGAGACAGCTATATCAGACTGCTGTCAGCATGCACTTCCTGACATTCACATCAACGACTACCTTTGGTAACTGTACTTAGGATGGATACCCAAGTGGAATGATCTCCAGACGGCCCCTCCTTCAGTTTCTCTCTTACACTTTGTCTCCATATTTGCTTCCTTGAGTATTTTGTTACTCCTAAAAAGGATCAAAGCACCCACATTTGGTCTTCCTTCTTCATGAGCTTCATGTGGTATGTGAGTTGAATCTTGGCTATTTCAAGGTTTTGGGCTCCAGACAACCAAATAACCCTATTAAAAATGGGGTACAGAGCTAACCAAAAAATTCTCAACTGAGGAAACTTGAATGGCAGAAAAGCACCTTAAGAAATGTCTAACATTCTTAGTCATCAGGGAAATGCAAATCAAAACAACCCTGAGATTCCATCTCACACTAGTCAGAATGGCTAAGATCAAAATCTCAAGTGATAGTAGATGTTGGCGAGGATGTGGAGAAAGAGGAACACTCCTCCATTGTTGGTGTGATTGCAAGCTGGTATAACCACTCTGGAAATCAGTCTGGTGGTTCCTCAGAAAATTGGACATAGCATTACCTGAACACCCAGCTATACAACTCCTGGGTATATACCCAGAAAATGCTCCAACATATAGCAAAAACATATGCTCCACCATGTTCATAGCAGCCTTATTTATAACAGCCAGAGGCTGGAAAGAACCCAGATGTGCTTCAACAGAGGAATGGATACAAAAAATGTGGTACATTTAAACAATGAAGTTTTACTCAGCTATTAAAAACAATGAATTCAATAAATTCTTAGGTAAATGGATGGAACTAGAAAATCTCATCCTGAGTGAGGTAACCCAATCTCAAAAGAACACACATGGTATTCATATTAGCTTTCACAGAAAGGGATCTCATTTAATTCCATTTTCTTTTAGGTATAATCTTAAAAACCTAAGCCCTGACATCAAAATAGCTTTATCACTGAAAATTTGCTTTGAGAGTCTATTCTAAATTAATATAAAATGAAATTTGATCCTGTAAGGGTCTGTGATTGTGAAGAATGATATCTCAGACTCAAATAGTATGCAACTGTTGGCTCCTTGCCGGCAGGTCCAGGCGAGAGGAGGGAGGTCCCAGTCCCTCTGTGTCTCTCTCCAGTGCTGAGCAGGATGGCAACATAACAGCCCAAAAGAAACATGCCACGTCACGAGTCTTGTCAAAGCAGGAACTCAACTTTATTGCATCAGCCTCTAACTTATATAAACTTGTAGCATAGGGAAGAGGATTTTTGGTGGGGTGATATGACGTAGGAGGCAGGGAAGGGTGACGGAGTGACGGACAGGGTCAATCAGCATCATGTAATAATGAGGCAGAGGCAGGGCCAAACAGGTCTTTCTGAGTCACCACAGTACAGAAGTGACTGAGATAGGTCTCAAAACTTGAGCCAGAATAAGGCTTTCCCACAAGGCTGCAGAAACTTGAGCTTGGCTCAAATTTGTCTTCAAGGCCCAATCCAGGGCCAAAATGGGGCCTAACATGCAGCAGCAAAAAGCATTTATTCAGCAGAGAACCTGCATACAGGGGTCTACCATATTTCCAATGAAAGACAGAGGTATGGACTTTGAAAGGTCACTTTATAGCCTGTTAGAGAAGGCGTAGGTGATTTTTTACTTTTCTTTCCTTTGATTGGTTGGCTCTATTTCCAGGTTATTGGTGCCTTGGTTAAGGTTAAGACTCTGGGGAATTTTGGAGACATTTGTTGATTTACTATATTTGTCTCAAGCCAGGTGGTGGGGACCTTCTACTGCTCCTGAGTGGCTGCCCATTAGGTTGGCTCAGGCTAGGTGGTGGGGCAGCTTTCTGACTGGCTGCCTGTGAGGAATGTTTCTCCTCTTCCCCCATCCCACCCACGAATTAACATGTTTTGGACTTTTCCAGTTATGGAAAACAGAATCTTAGGCCTAGTCTCCAAAACTACCAGTTTGTAGCCTGTTATCGAGTCAATCTGGCTCTGGCTACCTCTGTCCTCTGAGTCCCATTGTCTCTCATTGAGGGAAAATGCAATACATAACGTGCAGACAATTGACCTGAATATGCCCTAGGGATTTCTTTCCTTATGAAAGCAACAGAAAACCCTCTTAACTCTAACTAAACTAATTTATCCCCTCAAATTATAGAAATATATTTTGGGGAAAAATTGCCATTTTTAAACTATATGGCACTTACTGTCTAGCCATTTTTCTTTATATCTTCAATAAATATTTAAGAACGTGTAACATGGGGTGGAATAAATAAGAGGTGACTGTGGAGAATATGGGGTCAGAACATGGAGGCAGAAAGAATAGAAAAAGAAAGACTTTGCCCTTTGAATTCCAGAGGTGAACAGAGTCAAAACAAGTTATGCTCTGGCACTTTGATTAACAGAGATCTTTATAAATATTTTGTTTCTGACTCTGCTACCTAGAGTAATCTGATTCTCTAGGCTTACCTATACCTTTTGACAGCTGTTACTAATTGAACAGAATATAAATATTATAATACAGACCTCTATTATTAAGGTGGGATTGCATCTATATGTTTTTATTGAAATTTGATAGTTTGTATAATTAAATTTTCCTTAACTGAATTCTGAGAAAATATGTAATAAACATAACCTATGTTTACAATTTCAAAAGATTATGATTAAAAAGCTCAATGGTTTTATTGTACAGATTTTTAGTTTTGGTTGGAACAGAGGGAGTTCTAACTTAAAAGTCACACGACTGAAATCAAAGCAAGTTTTTGTTCATTTACAATATTAGAAACTACAGTTGAGGCAAACTAGAAGATATACTACCCACAATGGAAGCATTTATGTCACCTTTATCAAATAGATGCATAAAGAAAACATTATTCCAGAGAATGTACACTGGCTGCCTTGCTACCACAATC
The DNA here is from genome assembly GCA_030674055.1 of Rhabdomys pumilio. Lineage (NCBI taxonomy): Eukaryota > Metazoa > Chordata > Mammalia > Rodentia > Muridae > Rhabdomys > Rhabdomys pumilio. The sequence continues at coordinate 70,755,154 of JANHMN010000012.1, read as the reverse complement.
CAATGTGACTTCAGAGCTGGAAGAGAAGTTACTTTAATTGAAGACATACCAGCATACAAGGAAAGTCTCTACCAACATTTCTATAGGACATATATTATAGAGTCAAAATATGCAGATCTGAATCTCACATCTGCCACTTTCTAACTTCACAATCCAGCAAGCTGCTTTTGTGTTCTATTTCTTCATCTCTAAACTGGGGTGATAACTATCTTCATATCATGGTTGATTTGAGGAAACAATCTCCTTAAAATCTAGTTGTCACCTCATTCGTGAATTTGGCAATTCCCTTAGGCACATTTAAAATCAATAAGTCATATCTACTGACTAGAGTAATGACATTAAACCTTATCTGTGGTGCTACTGATGCAAACTCAAGTATAGTGTTCCATAATATTCATGATGTTCATAAAACTCATTAGGAATATTCAATTTATTTCTAGATGTATATTACCAATATTTAATATGTAAAATATATTGATGATGCAGTGTGACTGCTAACTAAAGACTAGTTTTAACTAAGTTATTCTGTAGACAAAACCAACAAATTGACAAGATATCCAAGATTATTTCATTTTCTTTAGCTTTAGTGTGTATACACACACACAGAGAGACACACACACACGCAAACACATGAATCAAAACAAACAGCTCAGTCCAATAAAAGACAAAAATCCTAACATCTGCTTTAATCTTGTGTGTTGTCCTACTAAAACTATGAATGAAGAATGTAGAACTGGATCTGGGGAGAGAAATACCTGCTGCTTTTTCAGAGAACTGAAACCAGCTGCCAGTACCCACATATTATGGCTAACAACAGTCTTTAACTTCAGCTCCAAGATACTCAACATGCTGTCCTAGCCTCCACGGGTACCCATACCCGTCATAATAACACATGAACATAGACATAGAATGTAAATTTTAAACATTTTAAGAAAAACTCCAGAAGAATTTCCAGTGTGGAGATTTCAATTTTTAAAGTTAAAATGGAACTAATAGTCCTTACGAACTCTCTCCTGAGAGGCAAGCGTGCACGCCTTAGGTATAGATCATCCTTACTTGTGTATTTCTCTCTTCATGCCCAGATTAAAATCCGTGTTAAAACATTTCTTAAAAAACAGCATCTTTGCTTCATTACAAACATTAAGTGTATGCTCAAAAAGGTCACTATTATTTCTTGTCAAATATAATGTTATGTTAAATGTTCCTCAGTTCAATTAACTCAAGCAAATGGAGTAAAAACAACAGGAAGATTAAATTATTAATAGTTATATTTTAAAACAATTTTCTATATATCCTTTTGTTTAAGTTTATTTTATTGAAAGACTTTCCTCCTTTCATAGTATCTGAACAGATATTAGGTGCTAAACACTGTCCTGGGAATATTGAATATCACATGCACACACACACACACACACACACACACACACACACACACCCCAAAATTCCTCAGTTGTCTTATTATGATGATAAAATCTGTCTTCCACTGAGTAATGGTTAAGTATGTAGAAATTATATTTCCCATCTTCACAACATCTCTTGCTTTTCTGGAAGTTCCTTTCATAAAGTGTTTCCAGTTTGTAATTAGGATTTGTCATTTTTGCACCAGAGAACAGGAGCTATGCCTATTTTAATTTAGCTTTATTGTGAGTAAATTAATGAATAATGTAGAATAAACATTCAATTCCAAAGCTGAAAATAGAATTGTGCCTAAACAAATGCTCTGTGCGATCATCTGTCAAACCACTATGCTCTCTGTTTATGTTCCTTTATAATCCTAAAATGAAATACAAATGGATTTCAGGGCCTCGTTTGTGCTACAATGTTTTTTTTTTTTTTTTTAAATCGGTGTCTATTTTGTCAGTTGATAGACAGTCACACTTAAGTGTCAATTTAACAAGCTATTTCTATTTACAACATTAATACCTCTAGTCATTTTACTATTATTTTGGAACTCAGGATTAAATAGGGGAGTTTTTTTATATTTTATAACTATCAAAATAATATTCAAGGAAAGATGTATGTGTTAGGTATTTTCTGTGGTTAATGTCCCCAATTTTGCTTCCCTTAGAAAAGCAGAATTGTGTAATTCTATTATTGAAGATGTCAATAAAATACATACTAATTACAAGAGATGTGAGGTACTAAGTTTCAGTTTGATTGATTCCTTGTAATATTTTTCTAATATTTTTCTATATTCTAAGTTTATTCTAAGTTCCTTCTACCTCTTTGCTATTTTCTTTTTTTCCTCTAAGCAATTTTGCTATTTTCCTCTAAGATGGGGTTTTACAGTTTAGCCAGGTTCAGGTAGTTCAGGTGGGCCTCTAACATATATCACCTGTTTCAGCCTACTAGGTTATTATCTAGTAAAGTTATAGGCATGAGCTACTGTGACTACCTTCTCACTCTACCATTTATAACCCAGTGCTTTTGTTAGCTTTTAATTTAGTTTATGTCTTTTTTGCTGATTCTTCAAGTATTAAAATAGGTTACTGATAGAAGATCTCTTCTATCCAAACGCAATCTGCACAGCAGTACATTTTCATGTCTGCAATTTGTTTCAGACTACAAGTTTTCTGTTTTTATTCATGTTCATTTCTAATGGTTTAAATTCTCTCATGAGTTTCTGTTAGATCTGTTGGTATGCTTCAGAGTGTGTCAATAGAGTCAAACATCTTTGAAAATTAGTTTTCCGTAAGTTTTAATGTATAATGCTATCTTGTTTATCCAATCAAAACGCCACTTGAATCACTGTACCTTCACTTCAATGGACAGTTATTTTGCAAAAGAACTTATAGCCTGGACTTGAGAATTTTCTGTGCCTTCTAATTAGATCCCCTGATTGTGACACTATTCAATTCCTCAACTGGCTACAATCTTCTTTCTAGTTCTCTCTCCATCACTCAAAGCCATAAATAGTAAATCTCAACGCCGATTTTCATGGCTTTCTCTTCTTCCCTTTAGTTCTGTTAATAATTTCCTTGAATGTTTTGACGTTTTATTCTCCTTTGTCATGTTCACAGGAACCATTGTCTCCTCACTAATTCTTCTTTTGTATGTTTCTGGTCTTGTCTACTTTGTCCAAGACTGACAGAGACAGACAGCTCCATTCTTTATGACTTTCAAATATTTGCCATTTTTTTCAGTTCTAATCTATAGTTTTAGTTATATATTGACTAGAGTTGGTTCCATGGCCACCTCCATAGGGACCATAACTCTAAATGCTCGAGTCTTTTGGATCAAAAAGCATAATGTTTACATATAACCATTCACAATCAGCTTGTAGGATTTAAATAATCTCTAAGTCAGTTATAATACCTAATGTATATAATGGATGGCCTATAAATAGTCCCTATCAAACTCCTCATGAAAAAAAAGGAAAACCATTTTTCGGTATAGTTGATTTCATTCCTTAGAAGTTTCAAGCTGCAGTTGATTGGACAGTGAGTGGTGGTGGTGATCTCTAGCACACTGAGTACCTGAGATGCCAAGATCTTCATATAGTAAGTGTTTTAAATTCTGAGTACCTTAGACGGCAAGTACCTTGGATCAAGAGTACTTAGGATACCAATTACTTTACATACTGAATACTTTAGAGAATGTGCTTGTTAGACAATATTTCAATCCAAGATACAAATGCAGTCTTGAGAATGATATAGTACTTTTACTTTGCCAAAAACTTTCTACTTTGAGGATTTCTGCCTTTTCTTTACATAGTTTAATGTATTAATCAAATTGAGTTGTTGATAAGAAAGAACATAATCTCTCATTCCATTGTGTTTGTCTTCATTATTTGTTAACTACTTTTATTCCCCAGGTGCTCCTTACTCTCTCAATGATATTTTGTAATGAATAATTCTAATTCATGCATCCTTTCTTTTGTGTATATTGTAAAAACTGTTTCTTGTGTCATGAGAGTCAACATTATAAGTTTATAAGATCTATTTTTAATCAGTGTCAATTTTCCCTATGATCCACGTTAAAAACAAACAAACAAACAAAAAAACAAACTCCATTTATTTTCTATAGTTCGACTTTTTAATTGTGTAGGGTTTTTTTGTCAAATTGCATAAAATCATAGTTATTCCTTCATCTATTAATCTGTAGCAAATATATGTCAATCAACCTGGTAACTATAAAAAATACCAAGTAAGTAGTGGAAAGGTAGAATATCCAGTGTGTATATGCTCAACATAGGATGCTGTTCATAGAACAGAATGTGATGGCACAAATTTCATCATGCTATTCAGAAGGATGCTTAATTTGATACTTTTATGTTGTTAATTCTAAAACTTTCTAAAATAATTTCTGAATGGTATGTATTAAGGCATTTTTTTAATACTCAAATATTTGAATGACTTACATCTGGAAAACAAGATTCTTCTATTTCATTGGGATTTTCTGATTTAGCCAGCTTTGCTTCATATGTCATTTTTTTTTTTTATTGTTGAAACCTGAACAAGGTAATTTAATTTGAGACCTTTCAAAATTGTCATCTGCAATGAAAATGTTTCTTAATTGCATTCTTTGTCAACCTGATTTCTGACTCTCTTTTATGTTTTCTCCATTCAAGTATCAGTTTATACAGATTCATTTAAAACCAGGAAATAAATGTCTCAGATAAATTAATATACAGGAACACCACCAACAAAATCATTTCCCACAGATGACCTCTGAATCTCAGTATTTATTCAAACTCAGCCCAGCTCTTGCTGAGTTTAGCATCATCTCAAGGTGAAAGATGAGTGTTTGAGATCTTTGTTGACAATGCCTTTTGCTGTGAACTCTTAAAGGTCTTTCAAATTGCTTCACAAAGAGATAGGTGTTTGAACTATGTTTTTTCTCTAAGGAAAGGCTGCTGAGATTTGCTTCTGCATTTTAGACAGTAAATCACAATGGACTCTTTTGTCTCTTGTAACAAGAGGCTATTTGACTTGTGAATTTTTCAAGTGATTCTTCCAGTTTGTCTTGGCTGAGTTTTGATCACTTGGAATTAAAAACAGCCTTTTGTCTTTGACAGATTCACTACACAGGTTGGAACAAACATGTACAAGAACTAGGAATGAGGTAAGTTGGTTACTTTTGGAAACCAAGACCAGGGCCCAATATTGGGCATACTTGTCTTCTTGAAAGACAGGGGAGACAGTTAGATAAAGGCAAGTAAACTCCCCAAAATCACTCATCATTTGGAAGTTTACTATATTTAGAGTATTCTTTTGTCCAATATATTTGATTATATCCCCTCACTACTCCAAGACACAACTTCATGTCCTTTCTTTGTCTAAAACACCAAAACTAGAATTAAAACAAAATAAAAACATCCCAAGAGAAGGGATTCCATTTGTATAGGTCAACTCTGCTTGAGCCCTGCTGTGTGTGTGGATGATACACCCAGTGTTCTGATTCATCACTTGTTTGTTTTAAATCTCTTACTATTCTCAAGAGTTCTACGTTACAGGATAAAATTTAAAAGTGGCATTTGTTTTCTAACCCTGACAGCTCCCAAATAATTATAGATTTAGCCAAAAAGCATTAAGCACAATAAATAAGCAGATATTTCTAATTCTCTATGCTATCTAGTTACTTCCCAGCCATGTGACCCAACGTACTTGCATTTACTTTGGCTTACTCTCCTGCAGTTCTATGTCCTCCTGGAGCACTCCTTCGGATACTCCTTCTCATACCCAACCACATGGCAATCATCTTCTTTTCCTCCACTTGCTGATCCTTCTTCTCCTGGACACTCATCTGACTTGTGGCCAACCCCCTTCTCCTGGATTTTCTCCTCAGACCCCTGGATGGCATTGGAAATCTTGACTTCTTATCTCTCTGACCATCATTGGCTGTTCAACTTTTTTCTTAACCAAATAGAGATAATGAGAGGAGCATTCTTTATACCATGTTGATATAGAAGATTCTTCAGTATTTATATCAGTGCCTGTGTCTGGACTGTAATCAGATCTCTGGGGCACCAAAATCAGCATCTGAATACACAATACACAAGACCCTCCTACAATACTACACAGAATTGCTTTTGCTCATTTTTAAGTGATTTTATGGTGATGAAGACATCATTCTTTTAATTTATTAAAAAAAATAACTAAGCTAGGAAACAAGATGGATCACCAAGGCTAGTGGCATTCTAATGATGAGATAATCTGACTTGACTTACGTGTGTGTATATAATATAACTGGGCATTTCCCCCAATTTTCCTTGCCCTAGAAATCAGCCACATTCTGCTACAAGAACATGAATAAGAAATCAAATCTTAGCATTCAATCTCAGAATGGAAAGCAACCAAATAAAATTATACTTTGAATATCAACTTAGGAATTTGTTGTTGTTGCCTATCATACTTTTTTATTGGATTTTTTTTATTTACATTTCAAATGTTATTCCCTTTCCTGGTTTCCCATCCAGAAACTTCCTATTTCATCCCTCCTCCCCCTGCTTCTATGAGTGTGTTCCCTCAACCACCCAACCACTTCTACCTCCCAGCTGTGGCATTCCACTACATTGGGACAACAAGACTTCACAGGACAAAGGACCTCTCCTTCCATCAATGCCTGACAAGGCTATTCTTAGCTACATATGCAACTGGAAGCATGTGTTGCTCCATGTGTACACTTTGGTTGGTGGTTTAGTCCCTGGGAGCTCGGGGTGGGGAGTGTCGGTTGTCTGGTTAGTTGATATTGTTATTCTTCCTATGGTATTGCAAACCTTTTCAGCTCCTTCAGTCCTTTAAGGTAAATATCCATTGTGTTATATTTGTCTACAACTATTAATAAATAAGGGAAAATGGGTCTAGGGGTGAAATTTGCTTCATTTGGTTCATAAAATGAGCTAAAGATGTGCAGTGTACTGTTTAGTTTAATCAATGTGATTGTGTCTGATCTCTGCTTGCTGTTTTAGATTTAAACTGAACCAAGATACAGGTACACACTGATAGACAAATATGTTTACATTTTGTTCTCTTGGGACTAAACCACCAACCAAAGAGTACACATGGAGTAACTCATGGCTCCAGCCACATATGTAGCAGAGGAGGAGCACTGTCATAAAAGCAGGAGGAGGAGGAATAGAATAGGGGTTTCTGGAAAGAAAACTGAGAAAGGGAATAACATTTGAAATGTGAATAAATAAAATATCCAACAAAAAATTAGATCTACTTAAAAGATCAGTGGGAGAATACATTGAGCCTTTTTCCACTTCCAACCTTATTTTCATCCTGCTCTTGCTGTTGTTGTTTTATTACACATTTTTTCATTTTATTTTTTTTCTCAATCTGCTTTTATACCATTTTAATTACATGCAAGTATTAAGGTCAGTTCTAGGTTGAGGAACTAGCAATACAATAGTTACAAATATTCAAGGAACAAGCAAGACAATAAACAAAGTCCTGTGATCACTTCCATGATCTCTATTTCTAAGGGCTTATCAGGATGACCAAAATATCTGAGCCTACTTCCCTGTTCTAGCCCAAAGTTATTTTCATGCCTGAAACCTGCCACTTTGTTCTAGTCTAAGATTTATATTTCCACATGAAATTACTTCTTTGTTCTAGCCTATGATTTAGATTTCTGCCTGAAATTATTGCTTTGTTCTAGCCTAATGTCAGATTCCTGCCTGTCCTTGTACAAAGCCAACCTCCTTGTCCTTGTACAAAGTCAGATTCTTGCCAAGAAGCCCCAAAAGCTCTCCACATCACCCTTTTTATATTTCATAAACAAGACTGAGCCTGTCTTAGGTCATTCTAACAAGAGTGCCTTCCATACCCATCATAGAATATACACTATCATAAGCAATGCACTTATGTCTTAGATTGGTAAGGCTCTGTACAGAATCTTACCCGTCCTTGGGTTGCCAGCCTGTTAAATTAATAACACTGTCTGCAGGTCCATTTTTAGTTTCAAGCCATGTACTTTGGTTGCCAACATGTTGATGCTGTTAAAGACAAGCTTTAACATGATTGGCAGGAATAAAACCATACCTAGGACAAAAAGGGCTAGAATGGTCAAGCTATATATGCCATTTTTGAAACTTGACCAAAATAGAAATATTGACCTCAGGTCATGGATAATTTTATCAGCAGTATCAGCAGTATCTGTCACATCAACACTCAGCAGAGCATCATTCTTTACATTTATAATCTCATTATGCAAAATTAAAACATCCAGAGAGGTCTTAGAATTATCCCAAATACACTGCAGGTGTCTTTAAATTTTTTGTGAATTATAATGACTACCACTGTAAATTTTAGAAGTAACACAAATCCATTGGTATTTAGCATGACTCTTGAGATAGCTCCTTACTCTTAAACTCTGAACCTCCATCCAATAATTCGAATAGGACAAAGAGCATCAAACTGTTGTTCAAAACATATCAAAATGCTCTCCTATACTCAACACATTAGTAACATTTTTTGCTAAATGATTAACAAAAGTAGCTGTCTTAACTTCTTGTGTTAAAGCAATTGCAGAAGCAGTGGTGCTAGCAATTAATGTAATTAAAGTTTTTTAAGTAGCAATAATCAACCACTATCTTGATTCTGCTTAAAACCTGACTCACTTCTTCTATTATCTGCAAGATTTTTTTTTTCAGAAAACTAAGGTCTTGTAATACTCAGAGCAATAAAATAAAAGCTAGTTGATAGACGCCAGTAACAGACATGCCAGGTTGCAAAACATTAACACACTTAGAAAGTGTACAATCAATACAACTTACATTAAATACTGTAGAAGAAACAAAAGTAATTTTAACATGACAATTAAAAGGGCCTTGACACACGCACTAACACTTGTTTGAAATCAAGATCCTGTCCCAACTTTATCTCCTGCTAACATAACATCATAGAGAACTGCAGCTAACATCCAAATATGTCTCTGAAAATATCCAGAACCAGCCCTTTAAACGAAGACTGTCATTTCCAATATTAGATTGATTTCTAGACAAGGCTATGATTGAGTCTGAATAACTGGTCACATTTAAGAAAAATACAAGGGTCATTATTACTTCGCTTTTTGATTCTTTGTTCCATAAGGTCTAAAAACTTGAGGCAAGGCAGTTTGTCCCATCTTGGATATAGGCAAGCAAAGGTGGGTCAGGAACATATCTTCAATACAGCTTTCCAGTCACCATTGTCAGGGCATTCAGCAAGCTCACAGGTCAGCATCATTGTTTGTCCAGCATCAGCATGTCTCACCAATCACTCTGGCAGCCACCATCCTCCTTCAGAATCATATAGAAAAAAACAAAAACAAACAAATATGCCCTCTTCCCCATATTAAGTGAATCATGGTATATGACAGTAAGTGAATCCTTTTCACCTAGTCATTAGTATACCTAGTTGTAGGGTGCCATAGACACTCACCAGAGAGTTTCTTGGCATCCAAACATTTTTAAATAAATTTTGGTGTACAGGGATATTTCTCCCCCTTTTTTATTTTATGAAGATTTTTTTTAAGTTCCATGGGCCCATCCCACAATACCTTGTCCTTCAGGAGTCTAAGGACTCCCAGTAATGTGGGTAATATTAAATTGTTGACAGAAAGTCTAAATGATGAACTGCAATTGGCAATTTCACTATCTGTTTTAATTTGATTTGGAACAGTCAGCATAGAAAAACAATGCAGAAAATGACTAATTACATTTTTAGTTGCTTCTCCTGCTAAAGCAGTTGCAACTAGAAAGCCTGAGAGGGTGTAATAGTAACATGTACATATTTTAATTATTCACAATCAGAAATATGAGTAACATCCATTCAGTATAATTGATTAGGTATGAGTCCCCTAGGTTTAACACCATTGCGTGGTACAGGTAGAAATTGAGAACATTCAGGACAAGTCTTTACAATTTGACATGTACATTCTCTCAAAATACAAAATTGTTGTCTGAAGCTATTACTATTTTGTTGATATAAAGAATGAAATTGTTTGGCTAACTGTTTCTGTGTAAGGCCTATAGACTTTCTGTTATACAAATCAGCTGTGGCATTGCCCCAAGGTGTCCAAACAATCCAGTATGAGCTCTTAAATGTCCTATAAAGTTAAAGAACAGTATGTTCTCTTAAATTGAGTTGTATTTGCATAAGTAATTGCAAAATTTGAGAATGACATCCTGCTTGTTCTTAAGGGATTTAATGGTGATGAAGAATAGAACATGATACTTACAAGAAAGGTGAAAACCTTTCTTGACATGATTTTTTTCTTCTTTTAATTTTTAAAAACCTAAGCAATTAGACAAGGGTGGATTACTTCCCACACTTCAAATTAAAAACAACCCTTTTTGTCTTTGAGGGATTCACAAGACAGGTTGCAACAAACATAGACAATAGATTTTTCCATGTCCAAAATTATTTTGGGACTGCCTATGGTCTTGCATCACATGAACTGGCTATTCCTATGGAATCTTCTCAAATATGGTCCTTTAAAATGTCTAAACACTTCTACCTCAGCTTTCTTTCAAAAAACCTAATTAAAATGGAAGTCTTCGGCTGTGCATGAAGTTTTTGCTTGCTTATGTTAAATTAGTTTATTATTTAAGTTCTCTGACAATATCTACTTTTAATTGACTTATGTTTTCAGCTGAGATTCTTACTAATATGCTAAGTTTTGAAACTTAGTGTTTCAATTGTCAACAAATAACACTTCAGGAAAAATAACTACAAAAGAAGAAATATTCACACTTCATTTTAAAACTCTAAACCTGAGTTTTAATAATATAACAAAATATTTTCCAACCTTACTATAGTTTTATATTCTCAATCTCTTTAGTTTCAGTTATATCTTATTAAATATTTATAATCACAGCTACAATGTACTTATCTATATATAATACAGTTATATTTACCATAAATGTACTTGCATTATTTCAGACAAATGATTCATTACATAACCGCAACACTCCAACTGTAGTTTATAATAAAAATGTGTGTAGAGCGAATTTCCAATTGGTAACTGTGACATCTTGAAAAATATTTGATATGATTGACAAGAGTACATTCAAATGGTGATTATCGATCCTAAAATAAAAGAAAAGAAAAAATCATTTTCCTACTTAAGAATATTTAAGGCTACATAAATTCATCTTGGTTTAAATAGAATATGACATGAAATTTCAGGGTAAATTTACAGGTTGAAATGACATTTCAAGAAAAAGTAAATAACAGAAATCACTTGAGATATTCCATTAAAAACTGTGAAGACAAAAGAGCAATTGTTGATATAGCATAAGCAATGTTGCTTTTATCGTAAGTGGACTTATGATAAGATAGCTGAGATCTAAGATTCACAAAGAGGGAGATAGTCCAAAACAGAAAGAAACGCAGTGAAAACAGAAGTTTAAAATTAAAGTTAAATATCAGTCATTAGTCCTCTGGTTTATGCTGAAAAACTACTACAAAATGTAAGGAAAATCAATGGCTAGGGGCACTTAAAAATGAATCACTCCTTGCTATTTCTCTGATTCTGACTATTGATTGCGGTTTTTATAAACAACAGTCTGTGAAATCCAGGCTGAGCCATATGCTGCTATTTACTACAAATAACAAGTTGTTGGAAAGTACCATGACTTTCCTCTGACACCTTTCCTAGAGTACAGTTTTCTTTGTACGATCCATGCGGTTTATGTGGCATGTTACTGAAAAGAGGCTTAACAAGGATGCCCTATTTTATGCACTTTGTTTGTTAATTAGTTTGTTTGTTTGTTTTGTTTTTTTGAGAAAGGGTTTCTCTGTATAGACCTGGATGTCCTGGAATTCAGAAATCTGCCTGCTTTTGTCTCCCAAGTGCTGGGATTAAAGGCATGCACCCCTACTGCCTGACTTTTTAATGCACTTTTTAACTTAGGATGTAATGACAGAAAGAAAATTTTATTATAAAATAAGTACTACACATACTATTTATGAACTGTTTCCATAAGCAGCATTCCTATTATTCTCTAAAAATAATGATAATATTTAAATGCATTAAAATGGTAGTATTGAAATAAAAAGCATGTATGATAAACTTAACTAAAGTATTATATTACTATAAAAATTTAGACAAAAGTCCGAGGTTTTTTCCTACTTTTTCTTCTGTTAGATTCCGTGTATCTGGTTCAGTGTTGAGGTCCTTGATGTACTTGAGCTTCAGCTTTGTGCAAGGTGACAAATATGGGTCGATTTTCATTTTTCTACACACAGACAGCCAGTGAGACCAGCATCATTTACTGTAGATGTTTTCTGTTTTCATTGTTTATCTTTGGCGTCTTTGTTAAAGATCAAGTGTCTATAAGTGTGTGGTTTTATTACTGGGACTTCAATTTTATTCCATTGATCAACCTCTCCATCTTTGTACCAATACCATGTAATTTTTATCACTATTGCTTTGTAGTATAGATTGAGGTCAGGAATGGTGATTTCCCCCAGAAGTTCTTTTATTGTTAACAATTGTTGTCACTATCCTTGGGGTTTTTTGTTTGTTTGTTTTTCCTGATGAAATTTGACAATCCCTCTTTCTGTGTATTTGAAGTATTGTGTTGGGATTTTGACGGGGATTGCATTGAATCTTTAGATTGCTTTTGGTAGGATGGCCATTTTTACTATGTTAATTCTACCAATCCATGAGCATGGGTGATTTCTCCATTATCTGAGGTCTTTGATTTCTTTCTTGAGAGACTTGAAGTTCTTGCCTTACAGAACTTTCACTTGTTTGGTTAGAGTTACCCCAAGATATTTTATATTATTTGTGGCTATTATGAAGAGAGTTGTCTCCATAATTTCTTTTTTTAGCCTGTTTATCATTTGTAAAAAGGAAGGCTACTAATTGATTTGAGTTAATTTTATATCCAGCTGCTTTGCTGAAGTTGTTTTTTTAGCTGTAGAAGTTCTCTGGTAGAATTTTGGGGGTTGCTTATGTATACTACCATATCCTCTGAAAATAGTGATGCCTTGACTTCTTCTTTGCCGATTTGTATCTCTGTGATCTCCTTTTGTTGTCTTATTGCTCTAGCTAGAAATTTGAGTGCTATATTGAATAGATATGGGGAGAGTGGGCATCTTTGTCTTGTCCCTGATTTTAGTGGGATTGCTTCAAGTAACTGCATTCAATTTGATATTGTTGGTTTCCTGTATATTGCTTTTATTATGTTTAGATATGGGCCTCATATATGTAATCGCTTCAAAACTTTTAACATGAAGAAATGTTGTATTTTATCAAATGCCTTTTCACAATCTAATGAGATAAAAGATTTTTTCCTTTGAGTTTATTTATATAGTAGATTAAATTAATAGATAGTGAACCAGCTTTTTATCCCTGGGATGAAGCCTACTTTATGGCAGTGAATGATGGTTTTGATGTGTTCTAACATTAAGTTTGCTAGAATTTTATTGAGTATTTTTGCATCAATATTCATAAACAAAATTGGTCTGAGTCTTTTGTTGGGTCCTTGTGTGGTTTAGGTATCAACGTAATTGTGACTTCATAGAATGAATTAGGTAGTGTTTATTCTATTTCTCTTTCATGGAATAGTTTGAGGAGTGTTGGTATTCTTTGAAGGTCTAGAATTCTGCACTAAAGCAATCTGGTCTTGTTTTGGTTTTTTTTGTTTTGTTTTGTTTTGTTTTGTTTTTTATTGGTTTTTTTTTTCTCTTGGTTTGGAGGTTTTTAATGTCTTCTTCTATTTCCTTAAGGGATATTGGTCTGTTTATATTGTTTAATTCTCTTGATTTAACTTTGGTACATGATATCTGTCTAGAAAATCATCCATTTTACTTAGATTTTCCAGTTTTGTTGACTATAGGCTTTTATAATAGGATCTGATGAATTTTTGAATTTCCTCAGTTTCTGTTGTTACACCTCCCTTTTCATTTAAGATTTTGTTAATTTGGACACGGTCTTTGAGCCCTTTAGTACTCACTAATAAGTGAATGTTAGTCAAAAAAATACAGAGTACCTATAATTCGATCCACAGATCTCAAGAAGTTTAAGAAGCCATAGTTCCCAAATGAGGATGCTTCAATCCCACTTGAGTAGGAGAAGAAAACAATTACAGGAGGAAGAGGAAGGAAGGAACCTGGGTGGAGAGGGGAAGAGGAAGAGAAAGGGGAACATGATTAGGTATAGGGAGGAGACAGGAAAAAATCTCTGGGGGCCAGACAATGAATGGAATTATGCAACCTTGGGGGCTGGGAGGTGGAAAGGGGGACCCTTTAGAAAGTATCAGAAACCTAGGAGGTGAGAGACTCTCAGAATTTAAAGGGATGGACCTTAGATGAAATACCCAACAGTGGGGTAGAGAACTAGTAGAGTCCACCTCCAGTAGAAAAACGGGGCATCAAGTGGAGGAATGGGGTTGACATCCCACAGTCAAAAATTCTGATCCAGAATTGTTCCTGTCTAAAAGACCTGCAGGGAAAAAAATGGAGAAGACACTGAGGGAAAGGAGGTCTGATGACAGGTCCAAATTGGGATCCATCTCAAAGGGAAACTCCAATGCCTGACACTATTACTGATGCTATGGTGTGCTTACAGACAGAAGCCTAGCATGGCTGCTTTCTGACAGTCCCAAAAAGTAGCTGAAAGAGTCAGATGCAGATACTTATACCCCTCAAAATGGACAGAAACCAGTGACCCCTGTGGTTTAATTAGGGAAAGTCTAGAAGAAGCTGAGGAGGAGAGCAACTCCATAGGAAAACCAGCAGTCTCAAGTAAACCAGACCTTTGAGATCTCTCAGATACTGAGCCACCAACCAGGCAACATACATTGGCTGGTATGAGACTACTGACACATATACAGCAGGGGACTGCCTGGTCTGGCCTCAGTGAAAGAAGATGCACCTAACCCTCGAGAAACTTGAGGCTCCAGGGAGTGGAAATGTCTGGTGAGGTTGGGGTTAAGGTGGGGATATCCTTCTGGAAACAGGGGAGGACAAATGAGTTGAGAAGTAGTCAAGAATAGAGGGCAGATCAGAAGGGGTATAATGACTGCTAAAAATATTTAATAATAATAATAATAATAATAATAATAATAATAAGTAATTTAGACAAAAGTCAAATTATTCCAGAGATAAGATTTTTTATAGAATTGAGAAATATAAAAGAAAATACAACTGAACGTTTATTAAATGACTACTTCATAATATTAAGGTCATATATTTGAATGAGAAATCTCTTTTTAACATATTCATTAAAATATGTTTAATTTATAAGTAGTAGTTATTGGTAGTGATTGTTTTCATTGTATGTTTGTATATAGAGCATCAATTAAATATACTATTGATTTATTTAAAACTAAATTGTTGAACCCTAAATATGTATATATATATATATATATATATATATATGAACTACTTGAAAAGAGTATATTTAAATTATTATATATCTATATCAAAACTAAGAGTTGTTACTATATGTTTAATCCATTTGAAGTGGCTTAATTAATTTAGCAGTAATCTCTAAACTGGTCTTATAATAAGTCAATGCCTTTACACTTTTACTAAGGCTGTTGTGCACACTGAGAATCTAACTTTTAATATTTGTTACAAGTATTTTCCTTATAATGTGAATCTTACAACCAAAATATTGAAAACAAATTTAAAATATTACAAGTTTGTTTTATTTTATTTACATCCAAAATTAACACATACATAAACAAAATTCTTCCAGTGTTCTCACTTACTTAGAATTCAAGATTAAAAGGAGCCTTCAAGGTACAAAGATGGAGGACTTGAGCTCAACCTCTCAGAATCCAGAAAAACAATGTAGACACTGCAATCTCAGCACTAAGGAGGTAACAGCAAGGTCCCTGTGCCCCAGTAGCTGGCCAGTATAGCTGAATTGGTGAACTTCAGCTATTATGAGAGAACATGTCTCAAAAATTAAAATGGAGATTAATTGAAGAAGACACTTGGCATCAAACTCTGCCCTTTATACCTGTTTGCACACTTGCTCACACACACATATACACACAAACCATATGTATGTGCAGAAAGGAGAGAGAAAAGGAGATGGTGGAGGATGAGGCACTCCAAATTAAAATTATAACATGCTCTCCCCTGAATGTGATTTCTATCTCACAGAAGAACAATGTCTTGGTTTCACAACTCATAGGGAGACAGAAACAGTAGATGGCCCTGGCTTTCCCCTCATATTGTATTTGCCAGGAGAATTCTGATGTATCTGTCTGAGGCCTTCTAAGGAAACAGCTTTGAAAGGAGAGTCAAAAAATTTCATTGTTTGGGGAAACAGGAAAAAGACTTCTGTTACCATCTTCAAGCTTCTTTTATCATGTTAGGAAAATAGATTTCTCAGAATATATTTTAAAAGACTTAAAAGAATTTCTGTATTTATAGTTTTAAGGAAAAAAATGGCTCCTAAGTATAATAGTAACATTTTAATACAAAAATTTACATATTTTAGAGGATGCATTTGTTCTGTATCCTATAAAACAGTATCAATACCTTTAAAAGACAGAGTGACTTCTAAATGTGATTTGCAATGAGCACACAATTCCAATTGAAGACCTTCATATGTTTCCCCATCTATCTGTACTGCTGTGCAATGTCAAACAAGATAATACCCAGTTCACACAACATCTTCATTGTTAGTTCAAAGACCTATCTGAGATAGGTGAAGTTCAGGTCCCAGCTCCGACCAAGTAGATGGGAGTAGGGTTCGCAGGTGAACTACAGTCAAAGAGTAATTGCCAGGGTGCTGGCAGAGTTGATCTTGCTTTACTGAAAGAGAAACTGCAAAATATAGAGGGGCATGGGGAACAGAACATACATTCACTTGTTAGAAAAATAATCCTTTTATAACTCGGGCAATTTAAACCCTTGTGTAATGGGATTCACTTAAAAATATATGGCTATCATAAAATACTTTCAGATGTTCAATGGCTTGCTCAGAACTGTTTCAAAACCATTTGAGGTTCACGGGAGAGAAAACGGATAAATCAGTACCTACAGTGTATGGGTCAACACCCATTTCTTGAACCATAAAAATGGGATTTTAAACAAAAGTATTAAAAATCACAGGCCATTATTCTGTAGTCACAGAGTGATTCAACAAGTATATAGCTGTATTATATAACATCATCAGAGAACTAGTATGGTGATCTTTTATCATTATATTTTAAAGATGATGTTATAGCTACTTTTCAGGGCTATCAGCTTGCTTTAAACATGGGCAAAAATTACAGGATAATAAAATGTTATTAAATTATAGTCTTGAATTATAAGAAAGAATACATTTAAATTGTATTTATACCACCATAAAACATTGTTATATTAGTTTCTCCAAATGATTATTTGCAACATTAAGTGTATTTATGTTTTAATATGCATACATACATATAATACACGTTGTTAAATCCAATCCTCATTTCTTCCCACTAAATTTCCCCCTATTCTATTCCACCATGTTTCCCACCTATCTTCATTTTGTGTTTGTTCTCTCTGTGTGTTTTGTCTCTCTGTTTCTATTTCTCTTTCTCTTCCATCTCTCACATCTCTGTCTCTCTGTGTGTCTCTCATCACTTTCCCTCCCATACTCTCTTTCTCTCTCATACACAAACACACACAACTCTCACAAACATAAACACACACAGAACTCATTAATCTATGGAAATTGTGATAAATACATGGAGATGGGTTTATTGCTATGTCCATTTACCAAAATAATAGTACTAAATTCTTCCTTCATTGTTTTAAAATAACCAGTGAGAAAAGCCTGAATCTCAATGGAATACTGAAATATTTAGATTTAATTTTCTTTGACATGTGGGTCTTGTAATTTAATTTTATGAAACCATTTCTTGGGTGTTCTTTCCATTTGTTAAAATAGCACATAGCTTTTGTTGAACTGACAAACCTCTTATAATTCATCCATAACTATCACCTGTAAAATTATCAACTCTTCACAGAATTTTCAGGGAGCAAAAAACCATGACAAGAGTAAACACACAGGCTATACTAAGATTGCTTCCTCTAATGTGCCTAAAAGAGGTTTCTGGTGATTATAAATACACAATAGAGCAGAGCAGAGGTAAACAAATATATTCAGTCCACTGAGATGGCCTCTGGCTGGGTTTACTATGCGCTGCAATGCACACTATAAGAATTTATAACATTAATAAGCATATCTAGTGTTGTGTGTATGCCACATATAGCCAGAAGGCTTCCCTGGATACCCACAGCTTCTCAGACTAACTCATTTGACATGTCAGAACCCTCTCTATTGACTGCTGGTCAATTCCAAAATCTATAACTTACAAAGACCCCTAACCATAAGACTGAGCAATTACTACATATATATTTAAAATGCTAGAGTAATAGTACTCAGAGAAAATTTTAAAGTATCTTTTTATCTTAGACTGTGTGTGGATTCTTGGCAATCCTAACTAATAAACTGGCCCCACATTAGTTTTCTCATTATGTACTTTGCTTCTTTTGATTTTCTTTGATGTTATTGTGGAGTGTTCTACTAAAGCTACTCACACTGTTGTGGGTTTTGTAGGACAGTAGATCTTTCCTGGAGAAATGCTAGAAGGTTGTGTTGGTCTTTGGGAGGACATAGAGACTGTCCAATCTACTAACTCAGTCCCACGTCTGACTGTCCCATGGCTCACCTTTCAGTGCTTCACACCTTTAGAAGAATAGTTTGTATGTTACTACCCACAGTAATGCAGTGCCTCTGGTCCTAACCCCTCTATGTTTGCTGTGGCCATCTTCTTTCAGAAGAAACAGTTTATACTATATGGTGATAAAGCATGAAATAAAGCATGGATGAAGCTGCAGAAGTCTATAAA
Source organism: Rhabdomys pumilio (assembly GCA_030674055.1). NCBI lineage: Eukaryota > Metazoa > Chordata > Mammalia > Rodentia > Muridae > Rhabdomys > Rhabdomys pumilio. Next base: position 70,736,370 of record JANHMN010000012.1, on the reverse strand, counting down.
TGATGAAATTTTACTACTGTTATATAGTTTAAAGTGTGATCTTAAAAGACATAAAATAAAGTTAAATTATTCTGACTTTCAATAGTTTATGTTAAAATACTTATCACATTGGTCTAAATGCTATTTATTGCTTATGTATTAATATTATAAATAATAATAAAAATACTTATCTAAATGCTATTTATTGCTTATGTATTAATATTATAAATATATTCAAGAAAACAATATGATATAATAGTATATCTCATATTTAAGTAAACAAAAAGTTTTATTTAATTCATGGGAAATTGTGATATGTGTGTGCATGTGTGTGCATGTTCAGTGTATACTACCAGCTGTTTTGAATAATAACAAAATTAAATATAATGCAGATAAGTTGGTTATATATTTTTTTTCCTGCTTTAAGAGTACTGACTGCTTGCTTGAGGCAGAGAATTCATTCGCTCTCAGAAAATAACCTGTGGAACCTGGTGAAGCAGCAGCTGCACACAGTAAAGCTTGGTCCTATCCTTTTGGAAAGCTGACTGCAAGTTCTTGCTTCCTCATAATGTGCTTAAAATGTTAATGAGCAGAAGGGATGGGTACCATGAAAGTTGTACATAGTTTTCCGTCAGGTGCCAGCACTTAGAAATCAGTTGTTCGTCTTTTCTAGATTCCAGAGAGATTGAAAACTGCAGTCCCTAACTGAGAGATACTGAAACATACAACAAAAAGGGTAACATCTGCCCACCTAGGACACTCCACCATGCTATGCTATGCTATGCTATGCTATGCTATGCTATGCTATGCTATGCTATGCTATGCTATGCTAT
>JANHMN010000012.1:70609414-70735548 GCA_030674055.1 Rhabdomys pumilio | reverse complement strand
ATGCTATGCTATGCTATGCTATGCTATGCTATGCTATGCTATGCTATACCATGCTGTGCTATACCATGCTATGCTATACCATGCTGTGCTATACCATGCTATGCTATGCTATGCTATGCTATACCATGCTATGCTATACCATGCTGTGCTATACCATGCTGTGCTATACCATGCTATGCTACACTACACTACAGTGTTCTACACTACCCTACACTATACTATGCTACTGTCCTGCATCTAACATTAGTCCACCTCAATATCCTTAGTCTTTTCTAAATTACTGAACCCAACAGAGTCCAGTTCTATTCCCACAATCTCTGAATATGATATCCAGTGCCTAGTGTCAAAATATAAAGAAAAAGTAACAAAATGATTATTTCCTACTGGAAAAGACAGAATAGTTAACACCCAAAAGCCAGTGTTCACTAAAATGATAAGCCTTGTCAAGTAAGATTAAAACTGCATTCACTGACAGATAAAAGTTCCTGTCTTTAATATGTGTAACACAATAACCTTTGTTGACATGTGATTTCCTGATTCCCTAGCTAACAAATGCTCTATGATTCCCTTTGTCTATAAACACCATTTTTGTAAAAAGAAAAAAAAAGGAGCAAGGCCTATAAAAAGAACATGAGAGTCATTATAAGTGGGAAATGCAAAGATATAAAACAAAAACAAGTAAACATAACTGCATTCCAAGAGTTAGAAAAATAACAAGAGAGGCATAAAACAGGTTAGAGTTCAGTACCTTCTGCAGCAAAAAGGTCTAATGTGCTTCTGTGTTCCATTCTAAATGCTGTCACTTTCTTATTCCATATCAACATCATGACACCCACATACACATATCCTACTTAATTATTGAAAATAAAATTTTACATTTTTATAAACTTTTAAAAATTATCAAAGTATATAAACATGATTACTGAAATCCATATGAAGTTTACAGAAAAACTTATAAAACGATACAGAAATCAGCAGGTGTTTTTAGCATGAAGGCAACTTAGCAATGTCCAGAGGCAAACATTCCACATTGCTTCTTCTTCACGCACTCTAAATTATAAAAGAGTTTCTCTGAGCCTGTCAAATGATACCTAAAATTCATGAATATTGGAAACAATTGAGAATTTCTGAAAATTGTGGAAATGAATAGAATGGAGGTTAAATGTCAGAAATTACAGAAAGGGGGAAAATTAAGGAACATAACTGAGTTCCAGAACCATTAAGCTAACAAGAAAGGATAATTAATCAATTGTTTTCCTGACACATGGAAAATAGTCATCTGCGATATGGCAAAAAGGGCATAAACAACAGATGTTTCTACTGTTCAGCACATGACACAAGCAATGCTCTTTATCAGGGTATCTAGAAATAGAGTTAATTTTTTAAAGCAGAAAATGTCTCATTACATAAATATTAAATAAAATTATTGGTATAATGTTACCATTTTACTAATATGAATGCATCTATACAAAATTCTGTACTTTGAAATCCCAAAGAGGCTACTAACTAGTAACTATTTTATTCTATTCTAATTGTCTGTAATAAATTGTATAGTTTAGATGTTTCAAAGAGGTAGCATGGGACCATTAAAATAAAAGTATGTGTATTATGCATTTCTTTGAAAGTAAATTAAATAAATATAACTAAAAATTTAAGGACAAAATAGAATACTGCAGGAAAGGCCCCAAATACAAATTTTATAGTAAAAATGATTAACAGTATGAACAAATAATTCATATAAAAAAAACATTGCCAATATGTGTTTTTCAGCAATGCTCTACGAAGGGTGTACTATATCAGAAATTCATTTTCAGTAGACTATATTTCCACTATCATTACATTATACTACACATTGTAGTAATGTATTTAATTTTGCACAAACAAATTTGCTTTTAGTTATATTTAAATCACACAGTTTGATGAGTGATGGATATATGGGAATACTCAGAAAAAAATAATTCCAATCAGAATAATAAGCACTTATACCTCTGGCCCTGTGAGGTGTGTTACCTACTGTATATCCTTAATCATTTATCTGATTTATGTTTTCTAATTTTTATGTTTGTGAATAAATACACTTGAGAATTTCAGAATCATACCCAGAGGTTTGTCACAATCTAGAAGATCTATCAGTAGATATGAAAAGTGTGCAGCATACAACTAAAAGAAGAAGGAGAATTCTAGAGGGCTTTGGGTTTCAGACTGTAAAAGCTATGTTGAAAAACTAGAATTGAAAAAAAACAGAATCACTTTATATATTTTAAAAGTAAAAAAGACTACAAAAATGACAAAAGTTAAAAAAATAAAAATGTTTTAACAATTTATTTTTAATTATGTTTTATTAGTTATTTTAAAAAATTGTACCATGTAATTTAATCATATTTCTCCTTACTCCATTTTGTCTGAGCTCCACCTCCTTCCTCACCCACCCAATGTTGTATATTTCTTTTCTCATCAAATATAGTCTGTGCTGTTCTTACCCTTTTAGATTTATGAGATTGTACTAAAGTTTGACCTACATACACCAGGCAACATGCTTAAAAAACCTGCCTCTCTCCCTTGAGCTACCGACTGCCCACAGCTTTGAAACAAGGGATTGAACAATGTGCTAATTAAAGTAATGGAAATAATATATAACTTCATTTTCTATAAAAACTTAATTAAAATGAAATTATAAGACTAAAATTATAGTTCACTGTAATAATGCTTGCCTAATGGATGCAAGGTTCCAGATATGTTCTGCACAAAACTTATATTAATAGTTATTGAAACAATGAGTAATAAAAAGTTACTTCATTTGTTAATATTTGTAAATCATTAGTATTGGCTGTATATATCATTTTTATGTAGAGATACTATGATAGTCATCTCAACATTATATTTAAATCTATGATTTCTTGGCTGGTAAATAATGTCATTGTTTAATAAGTATTATATTCAATAAATACTGTTTTCTATTTTCTAGTTATTGTGTTAGGTAATGAAGTAAAATAGATTTTCTAACATTCCTTAATTAAATGATACCCACATAATCAGTTGTAGAGTTTATTGAGAAGTAGTTCTATAAGTTTAAAAATCTATTCTCTTAGTAATAAAAGGAGGGGCCAGAAATATGACCCAGTGTTTAAGAGCACTGGCTGCTTGTCTAGAAAACCCAGATTTGACTCTTATATCAATATGTTACCTCACAACTCTCTCTAATTCCAGTACCAGGAGATCTACTGCTTTCTCTTGTTGCTGTCCACACTGCCCCACGCTTGAGGCTAAGTGCTCTGGTCAAGAGAGAGAGAGTAGAGATGGAAGGGCAAGAGACACGAAGAATAGAGACAAGCCAGAGGATCTGTAGTCAAGACTTGTTTACTGTCTCCACCATACACACACCACTACACCTACTACTACTACACCCCCCCCCCCACTACAAGGAAATCCTGGGTATTTATAGGCTTTTGCCATGTGCCTTGTAGGCGCATGGATACCACATGCCTTGCAGGTGTGGATATGACGTAAGCCTTACAGGCATGGACAGCACATGCGCTTTACAGGCATGTATGGCATGGATAGCACGTGGATAACACGTGAACCACATGCTTTGTAGGCGTGGATACCACATGCTCCTTGTAGCTGTGGGCACTAAACAGCAAAACAAGATATGTGGGATATCAGAGTGTGCTTCAGCTGTTGTAGGCTGTTGAAAACCAAGTCTCATGTCAGGGTATATGGCTCAAGATGGCTGCAAAGCTGATAGCTGCTTTCTAGCAGCTTTCTGCTTAAAGTTGGCTCCCAACATTCTCTAGTCTACTAAGACATCAGGGATATGGATAGTGAAAACATACATGCAGAAAAAAACACATATGCATAAGAAAATATGACCTATGTTGAATGGTAAGAATAGGATGACACATTCGTAAATATGTACTGCTTAATCACGTTATCCAAGTATTATGGATGGAATTCTCGGCACGTAATAGTATGCAAGATTGCATTAGGAGAGCTTAATGCTTGATGGCCCTCTCAGAGAAATAATTTTATTCTGGCTGATTTTCCTCATCCATGAACTGAGAATAATGATGTGTCATTGTTGTGAACACTGAATGCAAACAGTGAGAGAAAGCTTGAGCAGGATCAGAACTTAGCATGTGCTTATTCAGCTTAGTTGTTATCATTTTTAATACTAACAGTTTAATCTTGTACAAAATGTAAACAATTAAAATCTTAATCCAAGGATATTTGATTTTTGAAAACTGAAAACACATAACCTTACACTTGAATCATTTTGGTTTATTGCAGAGTGCTGAAATATGGCTGTATGCCCAATGCAGAGTTGTGGATTTTCTTGTTCAATTTCCAGTTTTATAAAAAATATAATATTTGGTAATAGTTAATTAAATCATATTTCCTAGCCAGAGAAACACTCCAGTCAGATACCTGACAAGATACAGAATGAAATTTCTTTAGACTCTGTTGAATTAGTTGAATCAGGATAATTCTCAAAGATTACATCACTAAGAAGTACAAAATAGACAATAATGGTGATTAGAAGATTAAGTCTCAAAAAATTTCAACATTGTCACAAATTTAGAAAATTGTGAAGATCAGGGATAACAAAGCATTCACGTGTTGAAGACTACAATACTCATTAGAATTAGACTAATTTGTGTGTATATTGTTCCTACAGTCAGATATTAACTTAAAGACACGAAGATACTGTAAGAAAGGTTGAGCTTTTGACAGTCAACTGGTGCCAAGATGCTAAATGTTGTAGCTAATAGCTTGAGTAATTGAAGAGTCTTGATAACCTTCCCATAATTGCAGGTAAGATTCTGAAAGATGTTTCTTAGCAATGGTGCTGAAACAGACACACTAATTCTCATAAATGAGCAATGACCACTTTAAAATTATACCATATTCAGACAATTGTTCTCTTCAGGCTGCCTACCAGACATAAGTGTTATCTTATGGCTATAAGTGAGACAAGGCAAGAGTCAATCTTAGAAGTCAGAAAACTTTTCTGAGAACCAAAGTGGGGGGAGGGGGACGGGACACAAAACCTACAGGGTCACTCCTGGGAGAGGAGTTAGGTAGTTTTAAAGCAACTCAGTAGTATTTTTCTGGACTTCTTATCTCATGATGGTTCATTTATTTCTACATTTTTTTGTTTTACTAGTCATGTTTGTGTGTGTGTCTGTGTTTTATGCTTGCTGACTTTTTTTGTTCCTCTGGTGTTTATATTTGTGTGTGTGTGTGTGTATTGTGGTGGTTTTTTGATGTTTTTAAATTATCATTTAATTGTGGATTTTTGTTGTTACTTGCCTGTTTGTTTGCTTCCTAAAAAGAGAAATAAAGGGGATGGATATAGGTGGGTGATAGGTAGGAAAGTTTTGGAGGAAGTTGCAGGAGGAAAAACCACAACCAGAATGTATCATATAATTTTCTTTTTAATTATAAATATAAAACCATTCCCTAAGCCCATAATCCTTAAAAGTTACATCTATACAATTTGTATTTCTTAATGTTTATTGTGAAGAATAGATGCATGCGTGTAATTCATATGTTTAAACTTCAATTAGGAAATAGATGTAACTTTTGAAAATAGATGGAAACTCTGAAATTCTCATTGAAATAGAAAACAGACAATTTACACGGCCATCACATAAAATGAAAGGGAACACAATTTAGGTGAGTAGGAAGTAGAGTTGATCTGAAAGACACTGGGAGGGAAGAATGAATATGAGCAAAACAATATGTGAAATTCTCAACCACTAAAATGTCAAACTTCTACAAAAGCTGCCTGTTTACAATAGCTTATAGCCATCTGTTTCAGTGTTTTTCCACAGAGACCCAAGACTTTGTGTTAGCAGGCATGTATGTCAGGCCTACTGCTGATTTTAGGCTTATGGCTGATTTTAGGCCTTCAGTGTATAAGTAGGGCTGTCCCTGACATCTCCTTCCTTCTCCAAATATAGAAGGGTAGTGGTGATTCTAATATTGCCAAGGCAGGAATAGAGGCCTGACCTCCAATAATTAAAGGGGACCTTGTAATGGCTCCAGTCCTCCTGTTGTTATCCAGTAAGACATGAGGGCCATACCGATCCCGATGTCTTTTTCCTGGAGAGGAGATACTTTTGACATCAACCTCTATGCAGTCAGGCTTGTCCCTCAGGGAACCCAGAAATATATTTTTAACTTTTATTTATATTCCCTTGCAGTGCTTAGCCTCAAAGCCTAAGCAAGTGTTCAGATCGCCAGTCAGAGGGGGTTCTGGGTGGCCCCTCTCTGCTTGATCTAGGGGTGGAAGTCTCCTCTTTTAGGTTGGGTGGAGATGGGATTTGGGAACATCCTGGATAGAATAACAACCTCATCTTGAGTCTCATGGTCCTCCATAGCTAACTTATGATAATGTATCTGAATAAATTTTTCTATCAGATTACGTACCTGTTGTTTCACAAAGTTAGTCATCTTATTTAAGGCCCAGGGACCAAAAGAAATAAGCAAAAATAACACAATTAATGGTCCCAAGATGGAAGGAGAAATTTACCAGCCTGAGTAATCATAGACCTTGTAAATAGGCAGCCTTGGTGGATAGTACCAACTTAGATAAGGACAAGTGAATCATAGGCAGAGTCATAGTGATCTGTTCCCTGAACCTTTACCCAGTTGATACCCTGTTCTGAAAGATATCTGTACTTCCCCTGAACACCTATACTCCTGTGTCAGTCACTTCCCCACATCCTGCATTTTTGTGTTTATAATCCCTGTGTTAAAAAGTAAAAACTATGATTTGATAATTGAAAAAAATTTAAACTTTGCAAAAACAGAAGAAAGTCAAGTGACAAAATGAGAAAAATGTGGTATATTTATTTAGCTATCCAAAGATAAGAGTCAAATTTATAATGAGATATTATTATTCCTCAATCAGAGAGTACAAGAAAGAAAAATAATTTACCAGTGTTTTAAATGTTCACAAGATATGAAACAACTTGTATAATTAGAAGTGAAATAATAAACTGAAACAATAGCTGAAGAAAGGTTGTTTCTCCAACTGGATTCTTGATACCCTGAGACCCAGAAAATCTTTCTTGTAACTGTAAATCTACAAGAGGGCCATTCTTGAATGTGATGAAATAGAACATTTGAGCAGTGTCATGCATATTAGCCAATATGTAAACAACACTTATGTTTACCAAGATTAAGTAGATTTCATTCTATCCTTACACCAATAGCAATTCGTGAACTTCCAGGACTCCTAACAACATAAGTGAATTTTCTTGTTGGAAAAAAAAAAAAACCCTAACATGCAATAAAATGTGGAGTGTGGTTTCCACTTAACAATGATTACCATGACAACAGCAACAAAAACAACATCTAAGCCCTAGGAGTAGAAAGTAGGTCAAACTTTACTCATGGTGGCAGGAGATAACTCTCAGAACCAATAAGGCATTGCATTTGATGCAAATTCTACTTTGTCATTTTAATTGACACTAGTAAAGTTTTAGTGAAATTTGGAAAACTGTATTAATATCAACAATCATAATTTTTGTTACTCTGGAATATTTGAACGAACTTGAGCAAAACCAAAAAGCTCTCCTACTATGAATGTATTTAGCATACCTTAGAATTAAGTTTATTAACTTGTACTTTGAAAATCAGTTTCGTCTTCCATAATAAGAAAGAACATATATCTACTCCATAGATTGGCTGCAAAAATTCACTGTGGTAACACACAAGAAGCACATATCTAGTTCTCTACAATAGTAATTTATAATAGCAAAATAAATTTCATTCATTTTTCTAACATATATATTTCACTTCCTTAATTGTTTCCATTTTTAAAATGTGAAAAAGTTGAAACTCACTCAATAGGCTCATTTATGCTTACAAAAATAATTTGAAACATATAACTTCATTTTGTGAGTATATATACTGTCCTATGTAGATACACATTGGCTGAGACTGCCAGACCTGTTTTTACAGTATATAACAGACTATGCTAAGAATTGCTGAGCAAAAGGGTTACATAGTTTATTTCTGTCAAATTTATTGACCCTAAAGCCATTTTTCCTGAACAGAAATGGTCAGTATTGTCAGCAGTTGCTTTATTTATGTGATAATGAGTGATATACCACAGATATTAACTCAAATATCTAATGTAAATGCTCCCAAAATAGTCACAGGACTCTTCTCCCCCTGTGTTGAAGCATAATAAAATGGGTTTAGCCTTTAAAAAGACTGATTGTCGAGCTCTGCTCTGCCTTTCAGACAGAATATACAACATGATTGCAGGAAAAGAGATTATTCTTTCAACTCATAATATTCTTTTAACACATATTTATTCTGCTGCAAATAAATGATTATTAAATATTTAAGACAGAATAGTATATTAAATGATAGAAATCACCTGGGTAGACTCTGCCTAACTTCAGAACTGCAGCATTCTCAGGACAGTTGATGGAGCTCTTTTGCTTAGGGAGCCTCCCATCTGCAGGGATCATTCGAAGGCACCTTCATGAATTTACATGACCTGTTCCTACATGGCTAAAAGTGTGTCTACTCACTTGTATATACTAGAATAAAAGTGGAAAACTTTACAATTTTAATTTATGTTGCATTTATTAGGTTGTGAAAGTATAGTATGCCTTTATTTCTGAAATATATCCAGATTCTGTCATATTTTAATGCTTTGTAGGTAATTTTTAATAGCCTAGAGTGATGTTTATTCCATTGAACCCTTTACTTTTTAGCTACTCATGTGGTTTACATTACTTTTTTTCTTATAATTTAACATCTGGTTCTGGAAGTGCAAGGTATGTCTCATTTTTCTGAGATATACAGAATTTTGATACACTAAAATTATTTTAAAACATATCTGAAGATATTTGAAAATGTGAAACTTTAATCTTTGGTATTTCAAGTTCAGTGCATCTCTATCTAATGGATCAATTTGGGCTCCTCATGCAATCAGACAATTGGACAGAAATGGCAAGCTCAAAGGGGGAGAAAAAAGCAGACTAGAGTATAGCATAATCCAATTATTTTCTCAAGTACGAGCCCTTGAATGTTTTTCTGCTTATATAAACAAGAGCTTCCAAGATTTCTTGGTTTCTTACAATGATTACCATTGTTATTACTTTCTGTATTTATTCCAGGGTTGACTTTTGTGTGTGGAGGGAACATACCAGAAATCCAAACTAAATTATGAAGTCATCATTAATGAAAGCACTTCAAATCATTCAACTATTAAATTACCTTTGAATTTGTTGAATAAGGCCAATTTTATAAAAACTAAGCTTTGATAACTGGATGCACTTCATAACTTGATTTGTATGTATATTCTCTTCCACAAGTAGGTCCAGATACTTCTACAAGTAGTTCCAGATACTTAGAAAAATGGTAAAGGATGTTGATGTTACGCTATCAGAGTTTAAAAATGCATTTTTCATTATCAGTAATACAAGGTTAGGTGTTCTATTTTCTCATTCATGAATAGAAAATAATAAGGATATGTAGAATAATTTTCTTGAGTGAATTATAATATTATGATGTTAAAATTAAACCTAGAACAATTTTTGATCAATAAAAAGCTCAAATTTTACTTTTCATTCATATTATATTTCAATGTGATATTAATAGTTTGTACCAAAGTTGCATCTTATTACCTATATTTTCTTTAAACCCCTAAAAATACATTTTAACTGAATTTGTATATTTATAGTTACATCTATTTAATACACAATATATGCTTGTACAAAAATCTGTGATATATTTAGATACATTGTCTTATTGGATATTGGAAAGGTGATGTGATCAATAGGGTGTCTTCCATGAAATCAAAAGGACTTTAAGTTCATATCTTCAGTTTCACATGCAAGACTAAGCATGTTGCTGCACACCTGTATCCTCAATACTGGGTGAGGAGAGAAGACAGATTGTCAAAATTCATTGGCCAACTTTAGTCTACAATGTTCCAGTTTTTATGAGAATTCCAGTCTCAAAAAATATACTAAATAAGCATCTGAGGACTTCCAACATCAATATCTGACCTCCATTCTTGCATCACACCCTCATATACTTGTACATATATGTACACGTTTGCACTCATATGCACACATATGTAGACATTACCAAATACACACAAATCATGTTTACAGTTCATGTATCCTTTAAAATATTTGCCTACTTTTCTCAATGTTTGGGGTTTGGGGTTTTCTTGATATTTAAAACCTCATAACTGTCTCTTTAACTTTTATTTAGACATGTAATTTTCAACCACAATTTATAACAATTAATTATTTACCCATTTGAAAAAAAATGGCTTCATTGATTGTATACAGATAAGGGAATATTGTTCTACAATAAAGCAATGTGAGATACAAACTCTCAAATAAATGGAGGAAGATCAAATGTGAATTACTAAATGAAAGAAAAGACTGAAAAATCACCATATGGTGTGAACAAATGTATAGCTGCGTTAAAAGGATACTACATTAGATGTGATTTAAAAAAAAAAAAAAAGCATGCTGGTTGTCAAAAACAAGAGGGAGGCATGAGCTGGCAGAACACAGGTTTTGTGTTTCTTTGATTTTGTTTTGTTTTGTTTTGTTTGTTTGCTTTGAAAATTCATCAGCTCATTATGAAACAGCAATGCAATGGTAAGCCAATATCTATCTGTCCAGCACCACTAATGTACAACCTCATAAGGAAATGTTCAACCTCCTAAGAAACTCTAATGTAAACCACAGTTACCATAGTCTTTCTATGGCAACAGCACTGGTGATGATTGTGAAATGTAGACTACCTATGTACAAAGCAGAGGTTATAGTTTCATTGTTGTGAAGAGATACCATGACCAAGTTAACTCTTATAAGGGACAGCATTTAATCAAGGCTAGTTTACAGTTTTAGAGGTTTGGTCTATTAACATCATGGTAGAAAGAATGGCAGTGTCCAGGTAGACACTGCACTGTAGAAGCATCTGAGAGTTCTTCATGTTGATCCAAGTGCAGCCAAGAGAGACTGATGCTTTTCTCTACTTGGAACTTGCTCTGAACTTGGTTTGTCTTGAATTTAGTGATCTGCTCATCTCTGTCTCCTGGGATTAAAGCATGTACCACTGTGGGGCAGTGGGCTGTGAGAGGCAACTGGGTACTTGGTCGAGCGCAGATACCCAGATACCCTAAAGGGGTGGTAGGTGTTCAGCCTTGCTCCTGGAACCTGATTCCTTTCACTCAAGACAGCCCTCTACAGTCCCTCCCAAAGAGAGGTTTTTGTCATGTAGCACAGGTAGAGGGTGTGACTACAGGCCAGAGAGCCTCAAGAAATCTTCATATTCATGAATTACCCAAAGGCCAGAGGGCATAGCCAATTAAGCATTCCTTCCCAGACCCTTCTCCTACCTTCACAAGGTAGTTAACCGCAGGCCTGCCCTATATAGGGACATAAGGTACAGCTTCATCCACTTTCCGCCATGATAATAAACTGTTTTAATACCATAGACCTCCTCTTGTCTTTGGGGCCCACCATGGAGAACTGTAGAGGGGTCCTTCAACCAATGAGCCATCACCTAATCTCCTGCCTGAGGACTTCTCTACTTTCCAGCCGTGGAGGTCTGTCATTTCAAGCAAGCTAGCTGAGCCAGCCATGACCAAGCCAAGCGAGTCGCCTTGATCAAGAGTCTCATCTACCCCGTGGGGCACCACCAGAGATTTTTCCCCACACCCATTTCGGCTTCCAGCATCTCAGTCCTTTTGCGGTCTCCCAGTGGCAATTGGGTGCCCAAGGGCTGAGACCAGCCATTCTCTGGCCAGTTGCCTCGGCCCAGAGACCCCCAATCCAAGAGCTCTGCCCCCACGGGACCTCAGACTAGGATCTCCCCACACCCAGAGTGGAACTCAGTGGCTTCCCCTAGCCCAGCATTCACCAGGCTCTGCGTGAACTGAACTCAGCCAAATTCCCATACTTCTGCCCTCCTGAGCCATGGCTCCAGCCGCCTGGGGCAGCAGACACATGGGATCCACAACTCAGCCTAACAGAACCCACACCCATGTGCTAGCTTCAAGCCCACATACTATGTCTGAAACTAAATTTTTCATGGCCACTATTCTCCAAAATAAGAATTGAAAGTCTGTGTCCTTCATTTCTGGATTATAGTTCATTCCAGATTAAGAGTACAAATGAAAATAATAACCAAGTAATAACAATACCTAACATGATATAACTACTCCTTGTTCAATGGCAAATGAATAAACAATAAGCTGAGTTGGGTAGGATTTTATCCCAAAGTCACCACTCCCTTAGGCTTTTATCTCCTCAAACACAGGAGTTAGCTCCTTTTCACTTCCTGGCACCCTTGTATAACTTGCACCAAGTTTTTTTTTTTCCTAAGCTTGCTAAGTTTGATCAAAATGGTGATGAGAGTAAACCAGAGGACAAAGACCACGCTGGGCTTTTCTGAGACTTCCTTTGTCAAAGAAATCAATCTGATTCTCTTCACATTAGCCTTACTTAGCCTCATGCAGACTCTTCAGACAAAGGGCAAAAGGCAGCCACATTTGTCACCAAAATATCACAAAAACAGTCTCTAGACCACATACTAACATTCTTCTCTTCTGAAATCTTGATCCAGGCCCTGGACGTTCAAATCAATTTCAGCACCAATGTATTTCATATTCCTACTAGGGTGGCCCGCTAAGGCCCACTTAAAGCATTCTACTGCCTTAACTCCAAAATTCCACATTTAAGTCCAAAAATTCACATTCCTCTAAACAAAATCATGGTCAGGCCTAGCACAGCAATACTCAAGTCCCTGATACCAACTTCTGTCTTAGGTATGGCTTCATCGCTGTGAAAAGACACCAAGATGAAGGTAACTACTACAAAGGACAACATTCAATTGGGGCTGGCTTACAGGTTCAATGGTTCAGTCCCTTAATATCATGGCAGAAAGTCATGAAAGATCTGAGAGGCTGGGCGGTGGTGGTGCACACCTTTAATCCCAGCACTTGGGAGGCAGAAGCAAGTGGATTTATGAGTTTGAGGTCATCCTGGTCCACAGAGTGAGTTCCAGGACAGCCAGGGCTACTCAAAGAAACCCTGTCTCGAAAAACCAAAATAAATAAATAAATAAATAAATAAATAAATAAATAAATAAAAAAGATCTGAGAATTCTGTATCTTGATCTGACTGCAGCCAGGAGAGACTGACTCTTGACAGACATGAGACTTCAAAGCCCAGCTCTACAGTGACACACTTCCTCCAACAAAGCTACACCTCCTAACAGTACCATTCCCTATAAGCCAAGCGTATTCAAACCACCACAATTGTCTTTTTGCTCCAGTTCGCAGACTAAAGAAAAGAAGTCACTTTGTCATGGCTCATTGAGGCAAATGTTTGTGTTTAGCTTCTTCTGTGAGTTATACGTTAAACTATGTTTATTTTAGTAGCTTTAAAATGAGCTTTATACTTTGACTAGAGATTCAGACTAAAATTTAAAAAAAAAAATCACATGTCATGCAAACCTAAATTAATGGATTTAACCAAGATCACCAGTGCTCCCTAGACCAAGGATGATCACTCAGGGGATCAAATAGTTAATCATCATTAATTATGATAGATATAATTTTAGTCCCTAATTTTAGTCTGAGTACTGAGACAGTCACTCTAATGGATACTGGTTTCTATTAGGCTTTATAAGCACCCTATTGTTTATACATAGCAATTATTTACGCCAAAATTATTTACTTTACAACTGTATGTACTACTCTTAACTAAAAACAATACACCTAAGAAAAACCATTGTACTCTACAGTCTTCCAAAAGCTATGAGCTATGATGGCAAGTCCCTGAAGGACTCTTGAATGAGCATGTCATTAATTATTTGTCGATGTGTGGGTTTTTTTTTTTAATTCATGGAGTTTATGCCTGGGTAATCTTGCTGTTTCTAGAAATTACTTGCAAAACTTTTTGCAAAGAAGCACATGAACTAAATATAGCATTTATGTATTTAATAAGCTGCACCACTCTTCATGGATTACCAATATTCTGATCCCTGAAGTTACCCACTAACTGTAACCACTAATCCAAGTATAGTAAAAACAAATATATTCTCACAAAGTCACAGGCTTGTAGGCCTGTGTACCGGGGGCTATCCACAGAGATCTCTAGCCTAGCCAGATGAGAGGGTTCAAGTGAAGGGGAAAGGGCAAGAGCAGGGAGGAGGAATTGCCTCCATTATTGCTGTTTCTGCTTTTGCTGCTGCTGCTGCTGCTGCTGCTGCTGCTGCTGCTCCAAGACACAGCACTGACTGCACTGAGCCCAGCAGGCCTGAGATGGCTTAAGGCTGGCTAGCTAGGGAGTAGAGTGCATGGGAGCTTTGGTGGCAAAAGTTTTGTGAAAGCAGTTCTCTTCCCTGTCACTGCTACTGCTCTTATGACTGACATTCTCAGAGGATAGAGTAATTCTCATATACCTTTTTTCCTTCTGGATAGAATCTTATATACAGTTTTAGAGTGGGTTGAGGTTTGACAGTAGGTGCTTCCTATTGGCATGATCTGAGATGTTACGGATACCTCATCTACATGTGAAAGGGCTTGGAGTCATTGCCCCTACAAGATTGATGGCCACAAATCTCTCTATGGGAGTGCTGTGGCTATGTGACAAGGACCTGGTGCCAGGAGCAGGAGGAACTCCTACCATTCTTCATGGTCTCCTGGAATTCAAGCCTTAGCTCAACATTATCAGGCTTCCTCTCATGGTCTACCACCCCACAGTCACTTACTGTCTTATGTAGTTGCTAACAGGATCTGTGGCAATCTGAGCTAACTAGCAAAAAACATTATACTTCAATCAATAACACACTATTCGGTATATATCAACATCTGTCATTAAATAAAGATACTATTAAATATAATTAACAACTTGTGCTTGTAATTCTAGGTAGATATTTTTATCTATATGAAAACTATCTTGAAGGTGAGACAACTAATGCTCAGCTAAATAGTATTTTCTCAAGATCTTTCCACCTATACAGTGGAAAAGCTGGGACTTAAGTGCTGCCGGTTTCCTGATGTCATTCACACACACACACACTAAATGCTACCAAATAGGAATACCACTCACTTAGTATTATATTCCTTTCAAAAATTTGAATTTAACCAAATTTGAACTAAAGTGATTCATTACTGTGAATTTCTATATATCCATCTTCTCAAAAACTTAGTAGAAAAAAAATAAAAACAAACAAACCCTGAAACCTAACAGAGTATATATTGTCACAATAAATAGATAAAACTCATCACAGTAACAGAATTTTATCCAGTCAAAAATGGTAACTGTTCAGACCAACCCATATATGAAAATCTCAGGCAAGAGCCAAGCAAACTGTTTCTATATTCAACTTTGTACAAATATTGTTTGTTCTCATTGATAAGTGAAACTCTGCATTTTTCTGGAATTGTTGCTTTTAAGGATCCTTGGTTCTTTGTTCAAATGGTCTGCACCATGTTTCATTGTTCCAGAGTAAGTCTTCTATAATTGGAACAGAAAGGTGCTGGATAGATGGCTTAGCAGTTCAGAACACTTGCTGTTCTTATTAAGGCTCAAGTTTTGTTTTCAGCATCCATGTAGCTGCTCACAACCTTCTGTATCCTCAGTGCAAGGAAATTTGACCAATTCTCACATTCACAAGCACTCATGTGGTGCACGTACATGTCTACAAACAAATCATCATATACATAAAATAAAAATGAATAAAGACTAAAAAACAAGCAGAACAATGAAACATAACTACTGTAAATGCACATGAACATTGTCGTTGTGTTGATATTTCTTCTGATTATGATCAATTGTTCAATAGCTATGTTTACATGCAAAGCTGAATGATTAGGGGAGGCAACCAGGGTCATTTCTATGTTAAACACATATAATAATCACCCTGATACAGTACAGTAGTTACTCCGCATAAACCCCAAGTCTTTGAACACATAGGGAATGTGAATAATTATTTTAAGAAGCAGTTGCTAACCCATTGCTAACTTTTTTACTTGATAGCCATAATACTTGCTGTCTATATGTTTAGAAGTCATTTCTTCTACACCTGCATCTTCAAATGAATCTTACTGGAAATGGTTAATAGAATTTTAAAATAACATAATTTATAATATTTGATAATAAAGACAATGAGTCATGAGATTGTCTTGAACTATTTATAGTTTAGCTTGTAAATGGATCTTTTTATTTACTTGAAGATTTTCCAAAGGTAACTTTTGCTAGATTCATGAGATTTACAGACATGAAAATTTTGTGCTGAAATACTACTTTCTCTTGTAAAGAACAGAGAATAAAGGAGGTTGTAAATTGGAATGAACCCTAACATTAAAATGATTTTATACTGTCTGTGTATTTACTGTTTCCAACAAGGTTTAGTTTGGCCTTGAAAATATATCTGTCTCTTCAAATCATCAATATTTGCTTGTGATTCTAATTTTTTGATTTTTGCTTGCAAAATGTTATCTGTGGGTTCTGATTTCTAGTCCTTTGGAATAAAGGGATAAAGGTGAAAGTTTGATAAACACATATTAAATGCACGAGGTCACATACTCTGTCTGACTCCATTACTCACCAAAATGAACATGTGCATTTCAACAGAATTAAAATCTATAAATCTGCCAGCGGTGCACAGTAAAGCTGTTTGATTTGCTCATCTGATGGAGCAAAGCCGAGCTTGATCAAAAGACTCCCCAGCAGGCTGTTCCTCCCCCTCCTTTGACCAATCCCCTTTGATTTTTCCAGATCCATTTCTGCAGCTAGGCCACAAATTGTTCATTGGATTGATTCATTTCACCTGGGCTTGCTCAGCTCAGATGCACAGGTGGCTTTGCTTTGATTCTTCCTTTATTTTTGGCTCTGAGGTTAGTTCTGTTCTTTTCCTATCACCCCTTGTAATCGCCCCTGCTGCTTCCTTTTCTTCTGAAGTCAGACTTTAAGTAGGATAAGGCATTCTTCCTTCAGTGTTTTTATCATTCTAACAATATATCTATCTGTAATGGGAGCCCACCTGTGATTTAACCACCAGAACTAAAACTTAACTGTCCATGAAATTTATTGTATATTGTTTGATTCATTTACACCATGCTATGCAGACCACGAGCTAAATTGTAAATTTGCCTTCGTATTGTTTTGAGAATGAATCATCAATTATACTTCATATGCAAATATAACATTGGCTGCCTCTCAGATTTTTCTTTCTCTCTCTTTTTTTTTATTGCTTCATAAGACTTAGAGTTTAGGGTGTTCTAAAATTCACTTCACCACCAAAGTGGCAATGATTTATTCTTAACATAGAAAGCATTTTTAGATTTCTCCTGGACTGATTCTAGTAGGTTAATTATATTAGAAACCTTTTTTGATTGAAAAGTTTTCTGCCATATGTCATGCTAATTATAAGTTTATCAAGCAACATGAAATCACCTGCTAGTCGGAAACTCAGGTGTGGCTTATTTTATAGTTGAAGCCTTTTAAGCAGCTTCTTACATTGTTACTTGAAGAGTCACGTCTCACCCTTCATGTACACTCAATACTTGCTAATTGGCATCTATTGCCCTACGCCAGCTGTCTCTCTGTCCTATTGCTCACTGGAGCACGCCTATTTTATTAAAGAAATAGAGACAGGCATAAACATAGCCTGTAGTGTGCAGGGAAATATTGGGTTCTTATTAATAATCACTATAGTATTACTATTTGAATTTAAGGGGCATAGGCATCAATCATTCTTATATCTCCTTATTTGCTTTTGTGTAGTTCCTGGATATCAGTGGGGTCTCCTTCTAGAACCCACCAAAGAAAGCAAGACATAAACATGATAAGGTTCATCACATAAAAATTTACATTGTATTTTCATGCCTTAAATATGTCCTCCCTCACGTGACGTCAACATTACTTATAATACCGTAAATAGTCGTCACACTTAGCTCTTGAAACAATGACATGAGGGAAACAACTTGCACATGTTCAATAGATGCAGTTGCTGGCGATTTATTTATTCTCTTTCATGTAACCTGACTATGAAATTTAAATATAGCAGGCTGCTTGCATATTATAAATACATATGCTAAGCAGAGTTCAGTTATGGGATGTACACCTAGGTAGATTCTATTGTATGCACAGATTTTTGATGGACATGTTTCATAAATGAGTGTTTCGGTATGTATTACTTAACTTTCTCATTACTGACAAGATGCATGGCATGAATGACTTAAGTGGGGTGTTCCTTTAGTTGAAAGCTTTGGTGATTCTAGTCTGTAGATCAGTTTCCTTGTTTCTGACCCAGGAGAGGCAAACCATACTGGCAGCAGAAGAGTGGAGAAAGAATTCCCTCCATAGCAGATAAGGAGCAGAAAGCAATAACATGACAGACGATAATAGTCTCTTTAAACTCTTGTCCCAAGTCACCTGTTTCCTCAACCTTCAGTACCAACTTCTGAAGTTTAACTACCTCTAAAAGTAGTCTCAGTATCTTAGGGTCAAACACACATTCAAAAACAGTGCATGCATCCTGGTGTATGCAAGCCATAACATTCTGTGTAGGTGATAACATCAGTGTAAATACATACTTACCAGCTATCAGGACAACTCAAGGACAGGAGTCCTTTTACTATAAACCCTCAGATGGAATGGAGAGTATTGCACAGGTGCCCATGGGCCTCCACTCCTTTCATTTTAGCATTTCTCGTGCTATTGCTGCTCGTTCGCCACGGCAGGTGTGCAGTAAGTGCCTCCTTGCAGAGGAAAGGCGATTAGTTTGTCATATGGCTCCAGTTTAAGCGTTGTTCTCCTTGGTTTATTATGTGCTTTCTATAATTACTCTTTCTTATCCATTGCAACTGCTCCATGTGGATCTGAGTAACTATAAATATAGTATCAACTATTTAAGTTCAAAGACATTGAAGATGGTTGATTGTGTGTTGCAAATTCTCAACACACTGACCTCATCTGATTAATGTTGTGTTCAGTTTGTCCACTCTTGCAGCTTTCACTCTATGTGTCTGAACAACTCTGAGGTTTACAAAGGTTGAGCAGTGTGTGAAGTGATGAGGTCGTACAGCTGTTCATACAATCCCATTCTAAGTCTCTGTTAAGAGACTCTGTGCTGTTCCTCAATAAAAAATATTCCCGGAATCCTCTGATATTATTCCTTTTAATGTTTTTAATGTCTTCAGAAGCCAAGACATTTGATTTCACTGTAAATAGTAAAGTTTTAAACCACAAACTGATAGGGTGTTTTTGTTTGTTTTTTTGTTCTGTTATGGAATGTATGTATACATTCAAACACACACACACACACACACACACATATGTGTGCGTGGGGTGTGTGTGTGTGTGTGTGTGTATGCACACAACATGACTTCTATGTGGACATCAGAAAACACCTTGCAAGAGTTTCTTTTCTTCTACCATGTGCATCTGGGATTGAACTCAGGTTTCAAGCTTTGTGGCAGGTGTCTTTACCAGCTGACCTATCTCATTATCTTTTACAAATGTTTTCCTTTAAATCCACACAATTAATCCTATTTGAGATAGTCTTTTTAGAACTTTGTGTATTCCCAAGGTTGCTAATGCCAATTTTACATGCTGTTAACTTCTGTGAAAGTGATCTGACTTTGAAGAAGAGACGGTACGTATTTTTTTTTTCTGATAAATTTTAAGTGACATCAGAATTAATCTTATTTTTATAGCAACTTATATTCTGAACTAAGAAGCTAGACACATTAATGCTTTAGAGTTGAAATAAAGAGTATTTGAACTGAGAGACATTGAATAATAAATGTGTTAGTATGTAAACCATTGACTTGTACAACTTCTGGAATTATAATGCATTTTAATGCTTCTAATGAAGGAACAGAAGGGTTTATATTTTACTTATTCAGTTTACATCTTGCTCACTGCCCCCTTCCCTCTCAGCTACTCCTACAATTCCTCTCTCCATCCCTCCTTCCCTCCTCCTCTGAACAGGTGGGGATCCCCTGTGTATTCTCCCAACCTGGCACACCAAGTCTCTGTGAGGCTGGGCACATTCTCTCCCATTGAGGCCAGACAAAGTAGCCCAGCTAGAAGGACGTATCCTACAGTCAAGCAACAACTTTTAGGATAGCCACCACTCCAGTTCACATGAAGATCAAGCTGCACATCTGCTACATATGAGTGGAGAGGCCTAGGTCTAGCTCATGTGTGCTCTTTGGTTTGTCGTTCAGACACTGAACATGGCTCCAGGTTAATTGACTCTGTTGGTCTTCCAGGAATAGAAGTTTAATTTGATTAAATCACACAGCTCAGAACAATGGCAAAAACACATATATAATTATGATCTGGATTATATTGTCACTTGAAATAAGGCATTAGACCCAAAAGGTAAATTTGTAAGCTACAGTAAGCACGCATTGGCTTCTTATTTAAGCTGAGTCTCAGGAAGTTGAACTTCAACAAAATTATGTCTACTTATAGGAATAATGAACTATACTTTGTAAGAAATAATTAATATTAGACAATAATATGAATAATATTTAATTATTTTTCCATGATGTTTAAGTAGAAGAGTTTTAAGAAAATACCAATTTTATGTATACATTCATCACTGATGCCTCCTGAAATTAACATTTGTAATATTTTCAGGATCTTATTGAGGCAACTGGGACACAGAGATATAAAGTGTGTCGGCTAAGCTTGGGAAGGGTTTCTTATGCATTACTGACATCACATGATTTATAGATATATCAATTACTCTTCAGAAAACACGAAGTTTCTATATCAGCATTAAATGTTTCCACAAAGCAAAATCAGATGCTGTTAAAATTGTATAACACAATTATAATATCAACAAAATCTATTAAAAACTAGTAATTACTTTAAAAAATAAAGAATATCAACTCAGAGAACATTATTTTTATAATAACCATAGAAAATAATGTAGAAAATAAATACACATTTCAAGACTAGGGATTGGTTACTATTGCTTAAAAGTTTGTATTAGTATACAGGTTTTAATTTCTTTAATTAAAGAAAAGGAAAACAAAAAGAAGGAAAAATACATTTTATGTGTTCATGTTCCATTAAATTTTTCTTATAATAGGTTGTTAGAATTATTAAAGTCAATATGAACATGACTAGAAAGACATTACATAAATAGAATAAGATCAAATGATGTAATATAAATCTGATTACTCCTGTATGCCTGAATTAAATCAATTTGAGCTTTTAAAAATAAAAGAATGAACAGTAGATCTTATTAACTGTTGTCCTTTGCCCCTCAGTGCATATCTGCATTGGGTACTGAATAAGATGGCTGAAGTTTATGTGACCCTGTGCCCTCAGTCTATATAAGCGTTTGCTACTAAACATTGTTCGAGTCTTATTGCACTGTGCTCCATCAGTGCATGTGTGCATTAGGTACTGAATGTGATTGGTGTAGTCTTTGTCCTCCTGTGTCTTCCTCAGTGTACATGTGCATTAGGTACTGAATGTGATTGGTGTAGTCTTTGTCGTCCTGTGTCTTCCTCAGTGTACATGTGCATTAGGTGATTGGTGTAGTTTATCTTGTCCTGTGTCTTCCTCAGTGTATATGTGCGTTAGCTACTGACCATGACGACTGTGGTTTAGCTCCCATAATCACCCCAAATGGATTTTCTCCTTTTTGTTTCTCCTGCTTTTGTTCAGAACTCTAAAATCTGTTCCACATTGAACGTGACTCCTCATCTTACAATTGATATTCACCCCTCTCAGCATTCCACATCAGACCTGCACTTGGCATTTCAGCCATAAGGGTTATTTAAGCTCTCTGCTTCTTAGTACTTCTGTGCTTGCCTTGCCTGCATCCCGTACTCCAACCCCAAGGTACATAATGACATTAGAAAAGGTTTAAAAAGCCACAATGATTGGTTTCTGGAGAAAATATTCATGATAAGGACATGGGTGGAAGAAAGTCCCAAGGCTAAGAAGACAGGAGGAAATAAAGTTCAAGTGCAGAAATAGTAAAATCATCAGGAGTGTGGTAATAGAACAAATGGGTTAAAAGAGAAAATACAACAGAGAGGAAATTAAACTAGGACACAAAAATTTAGTTGACAAGAAGCTGACAACTTTGAAATTCAGGAATAAAGAAAGCAAGATCCAAGCTACTATATAATACCTTGGGTCTAGGTCGAGGGCAATCAATTCATACTCCATCTTTGGGTTTCTCCCGGACAAGTCCTGCACCTGATGCTTTAACCTAATGGGGATTCAGCTGAAGGTATCACACACAATTAGGTGCTGCCATGTATGTGTTCTACATAGGTCTCATCTCACAAGGTCTGGGATGTAGTCTGAGAAAAACTTATGCTGCAGAAAATAAAAAGATACCAAGGATAGGAACATGAGCCATGTATAAATAAATCAGCCTTTACCTCTTTTCTGCAGGAAGAAAATATGATGCTGATGCTTTATTTTTATGTTGTTCCTACTTGCTACTCCTGTTAAATTATGCATTATGGAGTGGTACATCCATTTTGGTTACTTTGTTTCTACCTGCAATGATGTGTATAAGAAAACTCAGAATTGAAAATGACATATAGTTGTTCATTGAAAATACTGTGAAACAGTATTCCAAGTACACAACGGAGTCTTGGGCCTGCTGATGAATTAATATCCATGTCTTGTTATCATAGTGTGGACAGAGTTCACTCAGAGCAATGTTTTTATGCATTTTACATTCACTGAGAGTTTGTTTCTCATACCTGAAAAAAATCCAAAAATATAAAAAATATTTTGTTTCATTTTTAATTAATTTAACTAAGCACTTATTATTAATATATATTATAAATGATTATATACAATTGGATTATATATATATATATATATATATATATATATATATATATAGCCAATTCTGCAAAGCAACTATACTTTTTCAAATATAGTCCAAAATGGTCCAGCAAAAATAATGATGTATACTCCTCAGTCTATCAGCTCATATTCAAAATGCACATGAATAAATGTGAAGCTTATGATACTTTGTTGAACCCACATTTATTTCTAGAAAGTAACAAGAGAGTTTTTAAAAATAAAAAATCAACCTTGTTTGTTTAGACATGTTAGTTAATTATCATTCTACTGTGATGAAAACTTGAAATACCAATTATTATTTTAGAGGTTAAAGTGTTTGACATTTTCTTACTTCTGAAAACTACAGTATTCCTTTCTTCTCCATCAATGACACAGTGTTTCTTTTTTTTTTAACATTTTTTATTGGATGTTTTATTTACATTTCAGATGTCATCCCCTTTCTCCACTTGCCCTCCATAGAAAACCACTATCCCATCCCCCCTTCTCCTTTTTGCTTTTATACTATTTTTTTAATGTTAATCAAAGGTTTTATAAGTTTGGTAATCTTCAATAACAAGATGCCCATACAATCAGAAGTGTAATCCAATACCTAACCTAGATATACCAACTACCTTTGATTGGCGGAGACACACAAACATCCACCTCCATGTTCCCCCCCCTCTTGTCACCTAGCTCCTCCACTCCTTCTCCTACTCCTCTTGTTACTCCTTCTCTTTTTCTCCTTACTCCTCCCACCTTAGCTCCTCCTACATATCACCCTTCCTGTTAAAATAAAACTTTTCTCTCAAAATACAATTAGAGCATAACTATACCAACTTGTATCAGTAAGGTACAAGATAGACCTAATAATACCCAGTCCATCATTTTGTTGACTAAACAGAACCACTGTCATCTCTCCTAACTAAAAAACTTAGTTCTGAACCTGGATTTTTTTTCTTGGCTTTAGAGTGAATGTCAGCTGAAAACCATCCTCTCAAATCTTTTCTCTCAAAGTAAATAGCTGAGATTGGCTATGAGTCTATAAGTCTTCAACCCCGTCAGAACTCCAGAATGACTGAGTTAACTGAAGTTATGGGAAGCACAAATCATAGCTTCTAAAATTTAGCCAAATCACAGAGACCGCTGAACACCTGGACAGTCCCTATACTACAAAACGTTGGAGCGTCTGATCTTCAGCCTTCTGGCCCAGGATCATCTGACAGACCTAGTGATGCAGAATTATTGTCTGATTACTCTGTCTTGGCAGACATAATCAGTCGACTATTCAGCAAGGAGAAACAGTGTTTCTTAATCTCATGAAAAGATGATGTTTGTGCCCATGTAGCACAGGGGTAGCTTTGCAATTCTCTACCTATATTCAGTTGTGCAGCTGTCTGTTGAACCATGGAATTACTTGCTAATGTCTAAGAGACTAAGCCTAAGAGTCTTCTCCCTAAAGGGTAAATCTAAATCTGTCATGTCTTTGTTTCCTTTGTAAATTAAATTCTAATAAGATTGTTTCTTCCTTCCTTTTCCTCCCTGCTAACATTCCCATGCCACCCACCAAGCTACCTCTCAAATCCTTTGCCTCTTTTTCCTTGTTAGTATTATGTATGAACACAACTGGCTGAGCCTGTATGTGTATGATTTCAGAGGTGACTACTTGATAATAGACAACCTATTAAGGGCTTATAACCGAAGGAACACTGAATCTCCTGTTGCCTGTCATTTTTGTATGACGACTTATGAGGTTTTTCCCTTTTACATTAACATGTCTATTGGTACTCGTACAGTAAATCGGTCACTTAATGTTTTTTTCATATCTTCACCCCATATTATTTGACGGGTATATCGTGTTTATTTGTTATTTCTCTCACTAGAGAAAACAAATAGTCAGACAAGAGAGGTCCATCTCTATCTCAACAGTGTAAGCCTTCCTACTAATATCCATCTCAAAATGGAGAGGACCCCTGTGTGTATGTTCATGCCTTTCTTAGATAGTCTGACTTAGTCTAATGCTACAAGCTCCTCTCTAAGGACTCTGTCAAAATCTTGAATATTCTTATTAAATTCAGAAAGTATTTCTTCAAAAATAACCATTTGTTTTCTGTCTCATCTGCAAATGTGTCACTTATAGATAGGAATTAGAACATCAACTCTAAAAAGGAAACAACAATCCAACTTATATGTGTTACTCCACTGAAGTTCTTGAGTTTTAAAAGCCCCTGTTTTAGATGTACTGAGAAAGAAATTTAATGATGAAGGAAGGAGTAAGAAGAATAGCTACAAATCATTAAATCATGACTGATTTTGGAGAAAAAGAACTCCGGAGACGTTAGCAATATGGAAGTAAAGGCTCTGTCTCTCTCTCTCTCTCTCTCTCTCTCTCTCTCTCTCTCTCTGTGTGTGTGTGTGTGTGTGTGTGTGTGTGTGTGTGTGTGTGTGTGTGTGTGTCTTTCATTCAAGAATCCAGAGCGTTGGGGTGGGTAGTGAGGAACTCCTGCTGCTGAGGAGATTAGAGCAGATTAACCAACTGTTACAATTCTAGAGCCAAATAAAATGATATTTTATTTCTGACTAACCAAATTGTAAGATAGTTCATGTTTCTTGTTTCAAGTCACCAACCTTGCCATAATTTGCTGCAGTACCAAGATAAGATGGATGGAATGGGAATCTTGTCATTTGAAGCACACAATAGAACAATTACTAATAAACCAGCCTGCCCCTTCACTGACTGAGACAATGTGACAACTAAACAAAGCCTCCAATCAAGGTATATGCATCTCAGAATTGATGTGAAGGCGACAAAACCTATAAACAACATATTTTCTCTAGAACAACTTCAGGCAGAAAACAACAAACTGAGCTCCTCTGGTTCTCCAGCTATCACCATATGTTAACATCTGGAGACCTGAGATTTCTAGCAATGGTCAGATATCCAATTCAGAATCCACAGTGATGCTGTGACACTTCCTCAGAATGTATATTTCACTGCTTAGTAGTTCACTGATATTAGAGACTCCAGATGAAGGGTTTCACTTCAGTAAATTTTAAAGGGTACTCTTGGTGTCCTTAGTTGGCTTAGAGACATTGGCCTCAAGTGTGACTTATAACAAAAAATATTAATAACCTTAAACTCTCAAGAATCATGTGATGAATGGTGTGAAAGGACTTTAAAAAGTCCAAAGACACAAAAATTAACGTTTATAAAAATTAAATTTTACATGAAAAAAATAAAAACATGAAAATCTTGCCAAGCTTTTGAGACCTGTGAATGTAGTCTAGATATATACTTAAGAAAGTCCAGAAAGCAGCCTTCACTACCTATTAGAGATTGGATTATGCCTTCTTAACACTGATAGGCATTCTCCATTAGGGGACCAAGAACAGCCTTTGAAATCGTAAATGAAATAATTCTTTGTTGTCAGTGGATGTGACAGAATCATCTCATCATTAAAGACACAGCACACACATTATCTATTCAGGGGAACAGTGATATTGTAGTGATCAGGTAAGAATGGGAAAATGGCTTTTGGGCCAATCTCTCAAGAGAACTGTTTGGCATTCCTAGGTGATGGATCTTAGAAATGACTGTATAGATTAATACACATAGTCATTTGTACTCTCAAGCTGCTGTATGCAGCATCTTGACTGCAACAGATTTGCAAAGGAGTATTCTTTTCAGAGGTTAGCCTGATAACACATGCTTCTCTACACTAATCGGCAAGTGCCAGCAGGAACATCTTATTTTTATCTGCAAGGCACTCCAGAATACCATCACAGTTTAAGCTCAAGGCTACATAAATTCCCCAGGTCTGTGGCATAATATCCTATTCAGAGATCTTCATCACTTGACATTCCTCAAATGTCACACTGGTCTTTCTTTATGCTGATAACATGCTGACTTGAAGCTGATAAAAAGGAAAGTTGCAAATAGCTTATGTGACATAGTAATAATAGAGAGTGAAAGAAATCCCACAAGAATTTGGAGCCTGCCATGTCAGTGAGGCATATGGGGTTCAAGTTCAGGTGTGAGTCATGATTTCCTTCTTGAGATAAATTGCTACAGTTCACACAGCTTACCCACAGCAGAGTTAAAATGGTCTCTCTGAATTATAGAGTGAATGGATGGTGTGTAGAAAGTTCCACTTGATCATGTCTACAAAACCACCAGGCCAGTAGCTGCTGATCATAGATTTTTTTTTCATTGAGAATAAATGAATCTAATTTGAAAAAATATTTGCATAATGTGATACCATTAAGTTAAAAGAAAATCCTGCCTAGTTCGTGATTTTATTTCTATTTTGTGGTAATATTTTTGATTGTCATTTTCTTGGAAAGATAAAGAGAAATATAAACATACACTAATTTATATAATAGCACCTGCTAATTTGACTCTTTATGGAATTGAGCAAAATGAAAGAACTTGCCAAGTCAGTCTGTGGTAGAGGTGTTTCATGAATCTCTATACATAGACTGTAAAACTATCATGTACTCTGCATGAGACCTAAAACACAATCTCTCATCAGGATTCTTCTAAAGGTGATGGATTGTAACACATGAGAAAAACTAGGATTTGTAATATCTCTTCCTGGAAATGCCATGACTGTTTGGTAAAACAAAGTACCAATGTCAAGCACAGAAGCTGGGTCTAGGCTCAACATCAAAATTATTGCACATGAACTCTGACCTAATGAATCCCTCTATTGATTGACATTTTGTCAACAGCAGCAACCCAAATCAACATTCCTAGAATAATACCATTCCCTAGTGATAAAATAGGTTCAGTGAATCTACACAGCCATAACCAAGGTATAAGCTAATACTCTGAGCATGGAATAGCTTTTCATGCCAATAATTATTGTGGTTTATCTGCAAACAAACTCAGAATCTTTATCTTCCAGTCTGTAAAAGAATTTATTTTATAGCAAATGACACACACAAAGATTTATGCCCCCAACATAGGTAATTATAGAATAATTCCACTTCAAGTATTTTAGTTAAAAGATGGTATAGATTGTGAGTAAGGGAAATGGAATACATTTGACTGTGCTGCATGATGTTGTCACTCCTGGATCCATGTTCTGTTCAGGGAACATGGAATCAATGGTGAGTGACTCTGTTAACTATACAATTTTGATGGACTAAGGTATATTTTGGGTCCAGATGGACATGAGAGAATATCTTAAATCTGGAAATCTAATGAGCACCTGAGTGAAGAGTACTGGCTGAGTTAGGAGCTGCCAAGTGAATACATGCCTTAGTGGATTGTCAGGGTAGCAGGGGGTCATGCAACATTTTTGAGAAGCAGCAACTATAACACTATGACTGAGGAATGCTGGTGAGGAAACACATCATCATCTCTGCATCCCCGGCGCCACACTCACCACAGACAACTCTGCCCACTTCATCACTGAAGTCAGCCATATGCACAGCAATCAGCCATGACATTGTTCATGAAATATCGTTTAAAAGTGAGTACACATGAGAACCTGAAAAGCCAAGTCACAATACAGATATATAAACCAATGAATAACTTTAATTTATCATAAGGCAGAGAATGCAAATTGAATAAAAATACGTGAGTTGTGACTTTGGCTACACATTTTTGAAAAGTGATAAATTCTTTCCCTATGCAGATATTTTTAAATGTTTCTATTCTTAAATGAATTATAAAAATATGAATTATACCAACAGCACTATGGATCAAAAGGATTTGTACATGTGCATTGCTTTAGAATCACTGGTACTTTTCCATCTTACTAAATATTAAGGTTTAAATATATTAACCAATAAGAAACTGAAAAAAAACTAATAATTTAAAGTATAAATGTTATAATTAATTAAGATGGCATAGTGGAGAAACAGCTGTTATTATGTGTATAAATTCTCTCATTTGTTTTATTAAGAGGCCACAGACTTGGTGAGCATTAACAGAAGAAATATATTTTCTAACACTATGGAGAATACAAGTTTAAGATAAAGTCCAATCAGGGTTAGATGCTGAAGAAAGCTGTCTACCAAGTTTAGAGACACAAGTTGCTGGGACCATATCTGCTCTTTATCCTCTGCATGGAAAAAGGACAATATGTACATGCATCATGTAATTTTTAAGTAAAAAGTATATCTATGGATATATGAATGGATAAATTGTCTCAAGTGTATCTTACTCTTTTTACATTAAAATATATTCCTATTACATAAGGGCCCTCATTTATATGAGGTTGTTTAAACTTAATTATCTCTTTAAATGTCCCATCTTCCCAAAGGTAACATTGGTGTTTATGGCTCTTGTATATAAGCTGAGATGAGGATAGTGAAGTTGAGGCTCTTGCTATGTTTATAAACTACTATCATCACCACATCAACATCAAAGGTGATTCCGTGTTATTTACAAAATGTGATCTCATTTAACAATAAAATAAAAGCAAAAAATGCTTATGTCATTTGAGGTTTGTAACTAAGCTTCAAAGTGATTATTAATTCTCTTCATAGGAGTCAAAGTAATGGCTCAAAGAATAAAGGTACTTAGCACCAAGCTTGAGGACCAGAGCTCCATCCCCAGGTCCCCTAGGGTAGCTTAAAGAAAAGAATCATTCTCCTATTGGCCTCTGACTTTCAAGTAACATGCACATGTATGCTTTTCATGAACACACACACACACACACACACACACACACACAAAGAGAGAGAGAGAGAGAGAGAGAGAGAGAGAGAGACAGAGACAGAGACAGAGACAGAGACAGAGACAGACAGAGACAGAGAGACAGAGAGACAGAGGAACCAAGAGGCAGCTATACACACTTGAGACAAAAAACAAAAGATATATAACAATTATGTATATAAACAATTATTTTGATACTGCTTTTGTTCTCTATCTAGAAAATCAAAAAACTCCATGTAGTCAGAAAACTAAGGCTTTACACTTTAAAATAAAAAGCTTCAAGTATAAAAAAGCAATTTATGAAGCCATGTGTCAGAATGTTGTTTTCATAGTACTCATGAAATTTTTTCTAGGTTGCTCAGGCAATATGCAAACAGTAAAAGAATATAATATTATTATTTGTGTTAAATTAAACTGAGTGCAATCTCAGAGGAAATTGTAACATGGTTTCTATGATGAAGGACCCTCTGCTGGTAGTTTGTTGTTACTATGACTAAATACCCGACACGAAAATAAGTATAAGAGAGAAGGGTTAATCCTGCCTTACAGTACACAGCAGGGAAAGAGTGGGACAAGTGCTGGAGGCAGAGACTGGACAGCATAGGGCCAGGCTGAAAAACTTCAAGTCCCAATCCCAGAGACTCACATCCTCCAGCAAGGCTGTGCATTCTAAACTTTCCACTGCAGGCTCAAGGGCTCTACTGGCTGAGGAGAAAGCATGTGCCTGTAAGGACAGTTCACATTTAAACAATGGTCACTGAACCTGTCTTATATTTTGCTACTATTTAACAAAATGTTTCTGTTTAACTTCCATTCATGGCATCCACCAAAAAGAAAGGTAAAATTTGATGTTAATATTTTTAATTATGATTGCATTGGGGATAAAAACAGGATCTACTTTTCAATATAAAAACTCTAGGAAAAATGCTCCCAGTACTAATAGAAAGTAATTTCCAGTGTGGAAGACAAATGTGACTCCTGCCTGGATAACTGCACTTATGCACACTTTGCCAAGAAGCACTTGCAGCTCAATGTAAACCTGGGAAGCCTAATGCGAAAATAAAAAAAATGAAAAAAATAAACCAACAATTTTTTCGTCTTTTTCTTTTTCAGACCCAATGTTGGTAAGAGTTATTTTCTACTAGCAATTTCCATTTGCAACAATCAAATCTCTTGTTGTCACAACCTTCCATGTATACTGTTCTGCACACAGTGGGTGCTCTGCCTCTGTTGATGACTAAATGGCATTAAGGACTGAAGTGAAGTGCTATGATTATTTTCACTTGGTTGCCATAGAAACAGCCAGAAAGTCTACTGTAGAAGTCAACCTGTCTTGATTATCTCCCCAGGTAGCCATGAGTACCTGAGGACTGGGAAGGACAAGCTGGTGGAACTCACACTGAGAAGCCTTTCTCTCAGCCATGACCACCGCACATTTTGAGAGAGGCTTTCTTTCATCCTGCTACATTTGTGCCTCTAACTAGATTAGATATTTCTCTAGGAAAAATGACTTTTTTTTTATACCCACAACTATGATTTTTAGACATTTTTCCACAGGGAACTAGAGCAGGGGGCTTTATTTCCATTTATAGACAAAAGAGCTTTTCAAAACATAACAGAAACTGTCCTGCCTGGGAATGAGCCCTATTTGGTTGACCAGTAGTTTGTCACAAAGTCAAACTTACTTGGTGAATATTTGCACACAGACTCATTGTTCCTTAGTACGCTGCACCAACCACAATCATCTAGACTCCCAAGATGCAACAGAAGAACTACTCAAAGAAAAACATTTTATATTACATGGTTAAAGCAGTCTTTGTGTGTGCCTAATTAAATGGAAGCTCTTTTCTATATTTACATGTAAATATTTAAACCTAAGTGAACTATGTGCTACCATGATGCACACCTCCCCCCTTTAAATGACTAAAAAAGTGAGATTTCTTCAGCCTCAGAAGATTCCTGACCAGATTCTAAAGTTTCCAATTATATGAACTCCAAGGAGAGGGAAATAACCACACAACAGGGTTGGGAATATATATCTAAGCATGATTCTTTTAGAACATTACAGACGTTAGTCTCACTTTAGATCTTTCCTGCCCAATCTCAGTGGGAGAGACTTATAATCATAATTAAAAGCAGACGAATATAGTTATATTCATCTGCATCAGATAGATGTATGTGACTTTTTGCTTGTAATTATGTTTATTTTGGCTTCACACATGACTGTAGATTTGGCATTTTCTTTTTTTTAATTCAACATCTTTAATTTTATGTTTGAAACCTATATTTTGTTTGTATATGTGTCAATTATTTTATATTATTTTGGATCATTGTTTTATTTTTATCATTATTAATCATCTAGTTAATAAAAGTTACAAGTTCATTAAAAATAAAATCTAAAATAGAAACTTGAAACTATCAACTAACCAAACAACAAAACATGCATTGGATTAGCTATACATTCAAAAACTAAATCTAGGATCAGTGAGTTTATGCTTCAAATATTAGAGATGAGTGAAATAATACAAAGTTTTCAAGACATGAAGACATTGCTGCCAGTCTTTTGTTTTCAGGTCTGGCGAGACGAAATATGTCCATCAGTAGATTCAATACTCCTGAATATGCTCCTCAAAAGAGAAATGACACACTGATACCTCCTATATTGAAGTCATTGAATTGGGACAATTAGAATTGTGGTCAAAGAACAGACAAAATTAACATGGAAAACAGTGAACTTAAACTGAGTCTGAAGCAGACAGATGAGAGAGCACTAACATAGACAAATGTGCTGAACGAGGCCAAGTGAAGAAGGCATCTGAAGAAGAAGATCCAAGGAACCCATGAGAACCCATAGACTGAGCCCAGAAAAATGGCTGCTACAGAGCTTCTGTCCTTTATCACGGTGCTCTCCTGATGATGCTCACTGAGTGAAAAACTAAAGCACACTTGGTAGGCAACAGGGTCCTTTTATGACATCATAACATCTGTCCCTGGAGATGAGTGAGGGAAAAATAGTGCTTAGTCAGGTAAAATGAACAAGCAGAGATTACAACTTGGTACAATTAGATGTATTGAAAGGCAAATTGGTGACAATAAAGCATATTTGTTTGTCAAAACTGAAATCATATTGGGGAATAATTTGTTTCAAAAGAGTAAAATAGACATACACAGCCACAACAGAGTTGAGAATCTTGCAATAACAGAATGGAGATAATAGATGAGTTATCACAAATGATCTTTGCTCTTCTGCCAAATATTGGGAGAAAAGAATCAAATGCAGATTAAGCAATATATATTAAAGGCTTTAAAAAGAACAAAACAGGTCCATGACCCTTACAAAGAAATGCCTTCCAGTTAATTCCATTAAATGTCAAATGTTGAATTCACATAGTTGAACAATAGTTTTTTTGAGAATAGAAAAATAAATTACCACAGACTTTTAGAAGAAATGAGTATTAAAATTCATCAGCAGGTGAACAAGAAGGTCTTCCTGAAAGAGAGAGGAAACAGCGATTGGTTGTAGCAGCTACACTGTCACCCTTTGAGTGTGCATTCTTAGTAGATGAGCCAGCACGTTGATGAGTGGTCCTGGAGGGGCCACGAGGTTGTTCTTTGGTCCTTCATATTATCTGACTGCATAACACAGGCTACAATCTCTGAAATGAATCTCTTGAATCTCTTTACTCCAAGTATAGGGGCAGCTTATAGGTAACAGATACAGTTCCCTTAGACCTCGAAGAGACAGTACATCCTACACTGGTTACTTGAACATTCTAGTAGCTTTATAGTCTAGCAGTTCACATCGATGTTCCTTTTGATACTAATTCTGTCCCTTCCCATACCACTGACGGTTGTTGTTTCACTAACTAGTCTTGGGTTAGTGTCAGCTTTGCTATATTTTTGTATCTGTATTATGTGACTGGAATTCTTCAAACTTCAGATGGGTTCCTGAAGTAGAAAATAGAAGAAATACTATTGACTTCATAGATGCATTAATGATCTTTCATTGCTAAAATAAGTACTTCAGTTAATTAACATAAAGGTTTATTATATATTAGGGTCTGCAATTCTCAGTGTTTGTTCAACTGGCTGATTGCTTTGGGATTGTGAATAGTGACATATCATTGCAAACCCTATACAAATCAGAGTAATTTACCTCATAGTTGGAAAGAAAGATTGAAATTCCATAATATCCTTATGATATTAAATCAGTACCTAATGACCTCTCTGCTGTTAACACCAAGCTTTTATGAAACAATGTTTAATGACTCAATTGTAGTCATAGAGATATTACAAGGATTCAATGATGTGAAATGTATAATGCTCACCATTGCAGTTGGGACACAGGAAGTATTATGTATACATCAATATTGACTAACATTTTAATATTTAAGTAAACTCTTCCCTTCACAATATTTCATGAATATGTGATTATACCCTTAAAGAACATGATGCATAGATGAAAGAACACAACATAACAATAAAGACTTACTTAGATAACCTGTAGTCTCAGCCCTAACCATCCAGACTCTTAAGTAATTGAGGGCCAAACCACAGCACACTAGCTAGCCTAGACGTATACTCTCAGCCACTTGGTTGCCAAGCTTGAGTTAGTACTTGGTTATTGTTTGCTATTAATTACTTAATATTTTCTAGACACCCCCTTAAATATGACAACTATAGTAACTTTGTATGACCGTCACACACCTCCAAGGAGCTAAACTTAAGCTAATCTTGATTATAAATTCTCAGTCATACACACTTACCTATGTTTTCTCAGGTTACTCAGATTGGAAACACAGATTAGTTTTATTGCATGTGTTGGGAATACAAGATCTTTGCCATGAAGAATGGTCCTCTTCTGTGAGATAAAAACAGTGTACAGAGTTGTGTACCCATGTGCCTACCTTGACAGAGCATCCATTCTCCTTGTTCTGTCTAGGGCACACTTCCTGATGTGGCCATCAAATCTCATAGTCAACATTCCTAAGTTTTAATGAGAAAATATTCAAAATAAATCAATATAAGGATCTATTAAGTACTGTCCATGTCTGAGTGTTTTCTTAATTATGCTGATGCTAAAATATTATATTTTCCATCTGCAGTTTGTGTGAAACTCTAATGGCCGATGTGAGGATTCATTGCCAAGGTAAAACTGTAAAGCAGTGGCAGGAATTATATGCATCTTTCATTTAGTGCATGAGGGAAGGTCACCCTTGAAGTCATAATTGCAAGGAGTCTGAATAAGCCACCTTAAAACTGGAAGGTTATCTCAGTTTAATTGTAGCTGTGTTCATTTGAAGTGATAAAAATAGCTGTCTAATGAAGACGTTATATGACTACTCTGTCAATTACTGTCTTCGACAGTGCTTGAATATTTTCACTGCTTATTCAGTATTTTGATCGTTATCATTTTTACAAATGACTTTTAATAGCTTTATGTTTCTCTGATGGGGTTATCTGAACTTATAAAATTGAACATTTTAAAATTCATATGTAAAAGTTAGCTGTAGGAATTCCATTGACTCTAAACTGATTCTTTTGATAGAAAATGAATATTGTGTAAATAATTTTCTTTCTCTGAGAACATTTCACATTGTGTTCATCAATTGTATATAGAATATGATAAAATTTAATAAATATATTACTTGATATGTTATCATTTAATGAATTAAAACTGACACACACAAAATCAGGTTTTTACTGTTATGTGTGTATATAAAGATAAATAATAAGAGGAAAATATCCATTAAGAGATCTGGGGTGGGGGGTTTGGCAGTTGGTTCAGTGTGTAAACCCTTGTCATTCAATAAGGAGAAGCTGATTTGGATGCCCAGAACCTGCATATGTGTCTCAAATGTCTGTGGGTCTATAATTTTGTTCTTAGGTTCATCATTATGCTCACTGGGCAAGCTATATAGCAGAAAAATAAGTCAAAAAATAAAGTGGTGGTTGATGGGAGAAAAGACACTATGCCAATCTTTGATTTTCTTGTTCTTCTGCATGTAAAAGTACACAAATCTACCACATACACACACACACACACACACACACACACACACACACACACACACCTATTCTTATTTCTTTGTTCTTACTTTTAATGTTACAACCTTGTAAGTTCACTATGGAATAGCTCTACAATTTGGGTTTTGTTTTAGTCATTGTTTTTCTTCTTAGTATGGTCATTGTTGGGTGTTTAAAAATAAAATAATACCAGTCTATGATTTATATCATATGTTTTCATAAGGGTATCCATCTTTTGACAGAAGTTCTATCATCTTAAATCAGACTTGACATTCCTATGTACCATCAATCCTGCACACGTGTGTTTTAGAGTGACTCTTTCTCCAATTTTATCATCATTTCGCTTCTACCATGTGTCCTACCATACTTAACCCAGGCATGCATTTTCTATGCTCTGATGGAATCCACAAAGGCTACCACTCCA
The DNA here is from genome assembly GCA_030674055.1 of Rhabdomys pumilio. NCBI lineage: Eukaryota > Metazoa > Chordata > Mammalia > Rodentia > Muridae > Rhabdomys > Rhabdomys pumilio. The sequence continues at coordinate 70,699,589 of JANHMN010000012.1, read as the reverse complement.
GTTACAGATAATATGATAGGTTTTCATTGTAATCTCAAGAGAACAATTCCTCTAAAAACAAGTTAATAAATTAAGACTTGGCATGCTTCTGGGAGTCACTGCTGACATTTGTAAGGACACGTCTCTGGCTTTGACCTTTACATCTCTATTGAAGTAATCAGTCTGGCTACATGAAAAACTCAGCTTCATCACTGCCGAGTGTTGTTAAGTCAGTTATTGCACTCAATGAATGTCTCTGTTAAGAGTTCCATAGTTTGAAAATGAGTTTGACGTGAGAAATATATCAAAACCATAAGTAATGGCCAATCAGAGTTAATGTTGATTGGCCAAGTTCTTTACTTTCTCTGTGTATTTACCATGCCCTGGAATATTTGTTGATTTTAAAAAGGCAGAAACATATCAAATATTTTACCCAACGACTGACTCCTATCTCCAAAGACAAATAAAGGAATACATTTAATAAAATAGCAATCTCATATTGCTAGAAAAATAACTCAGCCTCTACTAACTCAACAATGAAGTAATGGCCTGTGCAAATTCCAGAGATCCGTGCTCAGCATCACAGCAACAACAAAGGAAATTGACTGAAGTTACTGCCTCCTTCTTGCTAAGGGCTTTTGTTTCATCTTCTACCTTGATTTATTCACCTTTTTGGCCATTTGTCTTCTTAACAGATTTGAAAGTCAATTGTGAAAACATGTTGAAGTTTCAAGGAATCCAACTTTGTAAGATTTGTGTACCATCTGCTAAGAACAAGCAGCTGGGAGTCCTGCATATATTAACATTACATTCTTACTCTCCAATGCCTTCAGGTAATCATTTCAGAAAATACTGTATTCCTCATTTTCATTCTGGTGCATTTTAAAGTACTTTTCCTCTCACTGTGACCTGCCCATCATTGAGCAGGTGTGTTCTTCATAATGAACGCACTCTCAGCTCATACTCACTGCAGTTCAAATGAGTATCAGATAACTGATGACTGCAAGTAGACATTAAGTTTTAATTAACTTAATAGGATAATCAGATATGGCTAAGCTGAGTAGTACTTTGATAGAAAATAAGCAATTAGTTTCTAGGTAGTCATTTTTAGTCTTTTATTTATAATATATCAATATAATATCTTAAGCAGAAATATAAAGTGTAAAATGCAGATGTAGTAAGAGTAACAGTTTCTTCTATCTGCAAGTTATGCTTCCTGAAGATGTTACACTATGGATCAATACTATTATTAAGTCAAATTACAAAACAGTATAACATACTAACACATATTCAAATCACTCACTAAATTTCTTAACTGATCTACATTAGATTTGTAATACTTAGAATTTAAATATTCACCTTTTGGTGGCTCACTTTTTCATAGTCTCTTATCTTTTTAACATTTTTATGCATGTGATTAGTAAGAGAGAAGATACGGTGTAGCAAAATAAAGGCTGACTCTGTTGGCCAGCCTAGCCTCAGATTCATAGAATTCTTCCTGTTTCCACCTCTCGTGTTATGGGATTACAGATTTGTACAACAACACAGTGCCCAGCATTCTACTATGACTTATGCTGACCCTGCTTCCGACTTTCTGAATAATATAGAGGATACACATGATCTCAGTTTTCCCCTAAGATCAGGATGATGCAAGGTTTCATCCTATTCATGCTTTTTGATTCTAGTGCTTTTTCTCATTGAGCAATATAATTTTATTTTGCAATAATAATGTAGAGAAATAACTTTTATTTTTTCCATTTCTTCTAATGTGCCAACCTCTAACACCTTAGGATATAATATAGCAAGGAAAATGGGCTTCTGAATGGCTGAGTGATAAGAGCAAGTTGGTAAAATGCTTGATTAGCATTCAGGAATCCTCAGGTTTGACCAGGAGAACTACAGAAACAGGGTACAGTGGTACATACCAGTAACTTCAGTACCTAAAATGTGGGGGTAGGAAGATCAGAATTTTAATGTTATATTTAATTATATAGAATTTAAGGCTAGACTGATCTACATGAGATTTACCAATAAAATAAAATAAAATAAAATAAAATAAAATAAAATAAAACAACAACAAAATAACCAACCAACAAAACCAACCAACCAACAAACAAAAAACCTTTGTTTAAAAAACCCAGGAGAAAATGGAAGCCCATATTCTATATAACCATTAATTTAATAATCCAATCAAATACAGTCACAATTCTATCTTGTTAAAACCTCTTGAAAATTACTTCTGAACTCTACACTTAGGGATGGCAACACTATCTTCCATTGCATACCATGTAAGATCCTGAAGATATGTGCTAGAAATTCTTCTACATACTTTCAAGTTCTACTCACATCTTCGACAACAAAAAAGCTTCTTGGGCACTCTTTTAGGGAGAGGACACATGTCAGGAAGTACTTTTGGAGCCACTAGGAAGGTGTCCATAATTTTAGAAGCATGAAGGTTGAAGCCAAAATAGAAATATTTTCTTGTCTTTCTGGATATCCTGTCACAAATTGATGGGGACAACTTGACTGAGAGCAGAGCAGAGCCTTCCCTAAGTTTAAACAAATAGCACTTCACTAAGAATTTCACTTCCCTCCCTGTGTGCTCCCAGGCTGGTGGTATAGACCCTGGGAGCTCTGGTTGGTTAGTATTGTTGCTCTCCTTATGGGTCCACAAACACTTTCAACTCCTTCAGTCTTCTCACTCCTCCATTGGGAATCCCATGATCAGTCAATGGTTAGCTGTGAGCATCTACTTCTGTATATGTCAGGCTCTGGCAAACATCTAAGGAAAGAGTTGTATCAGGCTCCAGCTGTATATATAGGAAAGATGACAGTGTCAGGCATAGGTGGGTGAGGAAGTCCTTGGTCCAGTGAAGGCTGGATGCCCCAATGTAGGGGAAATCGTGGGTGGGGAGGTGGGAGTGGAGGGTGGGCAGAAGCATATCCTCATAGAAGCTGGAGGAGGGGGCATGGGATAGGGAGTTCCTGGGAGGAAATGAGAAAAGGGGATTGCATTTGAAGTTTAAATAAAATATCCAATAAAAATATATATAAAAAAGAATTTAACTTCCCTTTTTTATTCATCATACAAGTGCAAATAACTCCATTGCCTTGTAAATACCGACGCCTCACCCTGAGCTTCCTCTCCAATAATATTCTAACTAGAGAGTTCTCCTTGTCCTCGCACACATAACAAATCCTGTCTTTCACATCAATAAACAGCTATATAATTTCTGAAAAAATCTTATATTCAAAGTTTAAATATTCTAGATGTAATGACAGCCTATTCAGTATCAATGGTTTATTTGAATAGGACTGTCCAGATAAGATAACTTTATTAAATGAATGACCTTCTAGTCTAGAGCCTGTGTTGGCATAATAAGCAGAAAAAAAAATCAAGAATTGTAACATAAGATTCAGAAACTTCACAGGAAATCATCCATTTAACATTCACACAATAATTTCTCTAGAATGTAAGGCTGACATTCCTAGGGTAGGGGCAGAGCTGTAGGTTAATTATAGTTAGTATTTAAATGTTTTATTGGTAGTTACAATGATCTAAAAGATTCAAAACCTAAGTGACAATATCCTCCCTTAACCATTTCCCAGCTACAGAACTAAAAGAGACAAATGTTTATTAATGTTTAAGAATGTCAAACTTTCTTCAAATTACAGAGGATGCTGCACGCTCTACCTCATGACAACCTCAACACTGTTGAACACATCACCTGTGTTCAGGCTTCTGAAAACGGAAATATGGTCATGAATTCACCTTCTGAAGGTCAATACCTTTGTCTTGATTTTCTAGACTTTCTTTGGACTTTCTTTAGCCCTATTATTATTGACCAGCATGATACCTTTCATCATCCCGACAATCTATTCTTTCTTTGCTTGTGATATTATCTGGAGTTATGTTAACTTGTTTAAGATTCAGTCAAGACAACCCTATGACATCTACTCACTTTTGGAGTTTCTGTTGGAGACTGCTGCATCTGTATTCTAGCAATTTAGTGGCAATTCTACTTTGCCACTGACTAAAGGATGTTCCATTTGTTTCTTCTTTGAACCTACAAAGAAATTTGTAAACCAATGATAAGTAATCAATTACTTTTTGTTGAGGTAATCAGTAAGGCTCCCGGCTCTTAGAATGAGGCAGGAAGAACAGAAGAGTGAACCATTCAGACAATCCCAAATTGAGAATGTTTGTCATGATGCAAGCTCAGACAATCTTTAGAAGCCTATACTACATGAATATCAACTTTGGTCTCCTTTCCTGTTGTTGTGACAAGATATTCTGAGAATTACAACACAATAGAAAAAGGTTATATTTGGCTCATAGTTCCAATTAAACCATCATTTCTGGGTAAACATCATAAAAAGAACTTGAAGCAACTAGTTACATTACATCCTTAGGAGCAGAGAACAGTAAATTAAGGTATATGTTTTCATATGCATGTAGCTTTTTCAACTTTGAATTAAGTACAGAATCTACTGAACAGGAATTGAAGCTACCCCCAGTGGTCTGGTCTTCTCACTTTAACAAACATAATATTATCAAGAAAATTTCCAACAGACATGCCCAAAGATTAAGTTAATCTAGACCATCCTTCATTGAGACTTCCTTCCACATGACTACTTTAAGATGAAAATTAAAACTAATCAATACAAATACATAAAGTGACCATAGATAAAGTACTTGAAATATAGAAGATTTTTTAAAATATTGGTGAATTGATGGTATGTACATTCAGTCATAATAGTAAAATTTATTTCTTATAATATTCATCCTCCTAAAGAATGCCATGTAAATTGCAGCAAGGGCCAATTAAATACAGAAATCTGTTTTTCAAAAGTGAAAGAAATCCTGAGAATCCAGAAGGCAGCCTAGAGAAAGGGTGAAGGTGGAGCTGCCCTTGAGGCTCAGGCTAGCAGACCCAGAGCTGTGTGCTTTCTTCCAAGATGCTCCTTTGAAGTCTATACCCATGAGACCTCACTAGCTCTGTGAAGAGGTGATAGCTGAGAACAGATTCTACTGCTAGACAGAGGAAAACAATGTCCCACGGGTATTGAGATTTATATTAAACATGACTTGAATAATTTCTAATCCCAGAACAGAAACTTTGAATTTTAAAAGGAACATCTACCTTAAATATAACTAAACTAAGTTTTTCCTAATGAAAGTATTAAACTATTTAAAAACATTCTCCTAATATAAAGTGTATATGTGTGTGTGCATTTTCTTACACTTTGTTCATATATATATATATATATATATATATATATATATGCTTTCTGTTTCAAGAAAATAAAACAATATCTATGTGTCCAAAGAAAGAATTAAATGATCATACAAGAAACTCTGAAAAGAAACATATTCAGGGAATGATGTTTTAAGAAAGAGTAAATGATTCTAAAGTAAAGGCTCAGGGAATAGAAGCATCACATATGAAAAGATTAAAACAAATGCAAAAATATAAATGGTAAAAACACTAATGCAGTCTGTAGTTATGGATAGACAAATTGCAAGGCAAATAAGAACTGGGCAAACAAGCATCCTGAAAGAGAGCAAAGGGTAAGGAAGTTAACTGAACTGGGAATAGTGTTCCATAGTGGGCAGATGCAGTTATGTGAACACATGCTGTGTTGTTCTGGAATAGAAACAATATAAAATCATAATTCAGTAATTTTAGTTAGTTTCCTTTTTTTCATTTACCATTTTAATTGTTAAAGCATATGAAAGTTTCTTTTCAATAATGTGAACTTCAAATTTTCACATAGTGATCATGTCCATATTGTGCCACTGTGGGCTCAGCCTTTAAGACCCTTGTCCGATGTTCTTGGAAGTCAGAGTTCTCCTAGCAACCTCAAGATGAAGATGTAGAACTCTCAGCTCCTCCTGCACCATGTCTGACTGGATGCTGCCATGTTCTTACAACAACAATAATGGACTGAACCTCTGAACCTGTAAGCCAGTCCCAATCAAATGTTGTACTTATAAGAGATGCCTTGGTCATGGTGTCAGTTCACAGAAGTAAAACCCTAAGATAGAAGTTGACACCAGGGACTATGGTATTCCTATGATAGACCTGACCATGCTTTTGTCTGGAAGAAAATGGATTAGGGGATTTTTAATTTGGGAAGTAGCAGAATGCATCAGGCAGGGCTTAATGGGCTGACCTAGTAAGAATATGAACAACTTTGTTGCTGAGTATGATTTGAACTATGCAGACCTGGCCCAAAAGGGTTCAGTAAAGAAGAATCTTGATATGTGGTCTGAAGACTGTTTTGGAATATTTTCCTGAAGAATGTGATTGCTTTCTGCCCTTGCTTGAAGACTCTACCTAAGGCTAAGTTAGAAAGATTTAGATTAATTGTATTGACAAAGGAAATCTCAAAAAAGTCCAGCAAAAACTTTTCTCTCTGTTTAAGTCTCATGAAGAGTGATTTGAACAAGCATAGCAAGTTTAGAAAGGAAAAGTATAAAATATATGAGGGGTACCAGGAAGTGAAATGGAGTTGAATCCTGTGCTCAAAGATATTAAATTGAATTAAGGGAGTGGTGACCTTGGAGCAAGATCCCACCAAACTAAGTTTAGGATTAGGTGTGGTAGTACATACCTTTAATTCCAGGAGACTGAGGCAAGCAGATCTCTGAGTTCAAGGTTAGCCTGCCACAAAACAAGTTTTAGAATCAGGACTGAGAATACAAACCTTTAATCCTAGTGTTTAGGACACAAGCAGGCATTCAGTGTCTGTCTACAGAGCAAGTTCCAGGACAGCTAACCTTAGGCACTGAAGCAGTTGGAAAACAGAAAGCTGGTGATAATGTAATATGAAAAGAGGGCCGTGTTCCAGCCCCAGGAAGCTCCAGAACTCAGCTGCTTTGATCATTTGCCTTTGGCTTTATAGTCAAGAAGAAAAGTCCTGGGACAATTGATGCTGGTTAGCTGGAGCTAAGAAATTAATGGTGATTAAGAAGAGACCTGCATTATTGCCATCTGATTTTTTTCAGCAACAGTATCTTGGGTTTTCTGATGTCCAGGACAATGACTTTTTAGCAGTCCCCTCTATCTGTAAATTATCCCATGAATATTGGCAGTGGCAATTGCATACCTGTTGTCAGTGTCCTTCTGGCAGGCTGCTTGCCAAATCACTTGTTTTTTTATTTACCATTGTGGCTCCCGCCATCCTCTTACCTTCAATCACAAAGCTGCTTCTGTCCGTATACCAGTTCAGACTTCCTGGTTAAGGTTGGTCTTCTGCCAGAATTTTAATACAATAATGGACAGGGAAGGGATTATCAGTCTCAGGCAGTAAATGTGGTTCAGTGTGGGGAGCCGACAGAAGGTGGCTATCATCCTTGCAGCCATCTTGAGCCATATACCCTGACAAGAGATTTGATTACAATAGCCTACAATAGCTGAGCACATTCTGATAACATCTTGTTTTAGATACCAAGGATCTTCCCTTGGGTGTGTGAGACTTAAAGGTGTGATTTAGAGCCTAGCTTAAAGGTGTGACTTAAAGGTGTGATTTAGAGATAAGACTGTAACTCACAAGACACCAAACTTGATCCAATAGGCAAGAGGTATATTTCAATCAACATGTTGAGGTCAAGACCCATGACTCACTCAGGGGCAATGGGGTCTGACCCCGGTCTTCTGGTCAGCCGAGTTCCTGAGACACAGAGCTCACAACCAAGCTGACCTGCACTCTTAGTTCTGCCCAGCCTGCTAGGAGATTTTGAAAATTTTTAACCCTTTCATGGGAAGTAAACCCGTTTAGAAATGGTTTTTTGGAGCATATTCCATCTGCATTGTCAGAAAAGCAGCAGCTCAGTTCACATATCAGCAGTGGCAGCAGCTCAATCACTTCATGGATACACCAGCAGTCCAGTTCAGTAGAGTCAGGATAGCAGCAGTGCTGGCAGGACCTAGCAGGAACAGCCAGGTCTCAGCCAAATTGTCATGAGTCAGCAGGAGGGATGCTGACCAGCAGGAACACCAGGAGAAGTTCTCTGCTGTGCCTCTCTCAGTGGAGGGGGGATCAGGAAAGATGTGAGACCAAGTAGCATCGCACAGCTAGGTGTACCAGCCAGCTCCTCTCACAGTCTATTAAGGCCTATTTATTTTCCCTCTAAACAACACATGTCCTCCACTGGTCTTGCTTCACCACATGTCTTGCCTCAGCACACAGTGGCACTTAGCAAAATGACTCATGAGACTCTATCAGCTGACATCACTCTGCCAATCTGCCCAAGTTCAGGAAAGTGGCAAGAAGCTCCAGCACACCACCAGAATGTTTTGATGCACTTCTCTCTATGGAGTCCATTCAAATGGAGCTCAATAAAGCAATGTAAGGCAGACCAATACATGTGTGTCCTTACTGAAGTATCCTACATCATGTGTTCTTTCACATGCTTGCTTTAGCAGAACATATTTTCACCTGTCTGCTTCAGGAAAACACTCCTTCACTTATCTGCCCCAGCAAAACACCATCCACAACAACTGACTATCCAAAGAATCCTTATGTTTCTACTTTAGATTCTTTTGCAATACAATTCTGAAAAAAGAAAAAAAATAATTCTGACATCATCACCTGACTTGTTAAAAGAACATTTGCCTGGATATGTAAAAATGAAGAGAAACCTTTTTAAATATTAAAAATTCCTTTCATAGTGGAAAAAAATCACAAAAATAACTCACAGTAGATTGTGTTTTCTGTCTTTCCAGAAATTAGCAGGATTAACAGACAGAACAGGAAGCTTCCTCAAGCAACACTATTCAATTGTTTGGTATGTCGTCATTTTATTTTATCTTACTTTATTCTAGTTTATATTTTATTTTAATTTATTTGTCTCTCATATAATACTGCCTGATGGCAGTTTCCTTCCCTCCACTTCTCCCAGTCCCACCACTGCCACCATCTACCTCCCCTTTTACTCACATCCACTCCAGTTCAGTTTTTCTTCAGAGAAGAGCAGGCTTCACAGGGATCTCAACTGAACATGGCATAGCATGGTACATAAGACTGGGTGCAAACACCCATATGGAGGCTGGATGAGGAAATATAGTAGGAGGAGAAGGGTTAAGAGTTCCAAAAGAACACCAAGCTATACAACCATAACATATATACAGAGGACCTACCTCAGACCCATACAGGCTCCCTGATTGTTGTGTCAGTGATCCCTGTGATCCCTTATGAGGCCCAATTAGTTGATTCTGTAGTTAGTGGTCTCCTGATGTCCTTCATCACTCTGGCTCCTACAATCCTTCCTCTCCCTCTTCTGTAGGTTTCCCTAAGCTCTGCCTAACGTTTGACTGTGGGGTTTTTGCATCTGCTCCCATCAGCTGCTGAAATACACAGGCAAGACTAGTGCAACTCCAACAGTTCCCTTGGTTGATTCCTAGAAAATACATCCCACAGAAAAATAGAGGACCCAGTTATAAAGTGCCAACTTACAAAGATAAATAATAAACTCACAGTATGGGTATGTAAGGAAGAAGAACTGCAAGAGGGATTTGGAAACTTTAAGGACAGAGAATGTGTTCCAAGAGTGAGGCCATTGTGGCCATCAGGAAGTACAGAAGTGTGGATTACTGTCTGCACAAAGGTGAGGGCAGGTAAAAGATAAGGCTAGAGCCTGCAATTGGGCAGTGGAAAAAGAAGTTTTATATAGAGAGAAAGGGAACAGAAGAGAGAGGACGGGGGTGGGGGGGAGACAGGGAGAAGATGAAGGAAAAAGATGAACCTGGTCCACATGACTTGAGAGAGTCACAAGTAGCTATGGATATCATAAAAGAGCAATGGAGTCATGTCAAGTGCATTTGCCCTATCTAGCTGTACAGCTTGTGTTTATATCAATTGAGTTTTGAGTTCTTTCTGTGGGCATTTTGGAGTTGAGAATTTACTGTTATAAATCTGACTGATAAATTACAGGCCTCTGGAGTTCTTTTTATATGGGGCTCAGGGTTTAGACACAGTCTTGGCAGACTAGTCACAGGGGACAAATGACTGGGAATGCAAGTGGTTCAGCCTAAGTGAAATGCAGAAAATAGTGTAGACTGTCTTCTTGGGGATAGCCATTGGGACGGGGAGACCATCATTGCTGGTGAGTAACTGGCATTAGCATAGTTTTTTTAATATTTTTATGCTACACAGAAGAAACATTATGTCACAGCAACTAGGTACAGTCAGGAATATTCTTTCATATTACATAATTATCTAAATATATTCCATAAGAGTTGCAACAAAAACTCATGTGTTCATTTCCTAAATTACAGCCATGTAACAAACACTTAATACTTTAAGTTGTCATCAGATAGTGTTGACTTATTGGATAAAATACATTTTCATGTTTATTTCTTCATCTTTCTTATTTTAATAGACATTTCTCTAAAAGTTCTAGGTGCTGGCAGCCTGTTAGATCTCTGAGGGGCCTGCAGTACTGGACTCTGACTCTGCCCTCAGATGTTCTGCCACAACTTCTGAGAGGCTATGGAAGTGCTGGCCTGTTAGATTTTAGTTTTCTATTTCTTAAAATTTTATAAATTTAAAAGTAAATAAATTTGCTACCTTAACTTATTTCCGTTAGAAGTAATCGCACTGCTATTTTCAATGTTCAATATCCAACCATTCATCTCCATTTGTAATTACTGAATATTTTTTTATATTGGTACATGTTTTTCTATCTTTTAAATTCTGTTTTGTGTATGTGAGCATGATATGTGTGTGGACACATACACCAAGGCTCGTGAGTGGAGGTCAGGAGAGAACTACATAGTTTATTTATCTTTATTTACCTTTACATGGGCTGCAGGAAGCACCTTGCCCACCAAACGCTCTCACCTATGCTGACTCAGCAGATCTTTCTGAGATGAATGCACCATGTTGGGAAAAGGAACCGAAGCATCCTTCAGAGCTGTGTTACCAATTGCTCTGCTCTGAACATCTGAGGCTTCTTCTATGGTCCAGTCTAAGCACCACTTCTTTTACTTTATTCTGCTGCCTACATACAAATTCTAAAATACAGTATTTTTGTAAGTATACTTATGTTTATATTCATCTCCCTCATTGATTTGGAGACTTTATTCTTACTTAAAGGGATTAAACTATAGATTTTTTTCAGCCAAATAAATGTTAACATATAAGCAAGCATAAAAGAACAGATAAATATATGCACTCATTTCTCCCTCCTCTCCTCTTTCCAACCCCACTTTTTTTTTACCACATCATATTTCTTTGAAGCAAAACTGTTATTCAAAAATGCAAAGTATTTAGCTTTTTGAACTTCATGCCATAATTAGAGAAATGAAAGAAAGTTACAATAAGAGAAAGCTTCAATAGTGTTTAAGTGGTGGTTCGAAAGTAAACTGTAATCAATTCAAACTCCATAAACATCTACTAAAATGTTCTCCAAGATAATAATGATAGAAACAAAAGTATAATAAGCAATAATTCTCTCACTGAAGTTTCTAAAATTCTTTGAAAAGACGACCATGTTCTTCAACTCACCGACATGTACCTTCTGAACTTTCAACACTTAGTCCTATATTGACAGGTTAACACAAGGAACACAAAGAGAGAAAAATGAACAGCCAACAACACAAAGCATTACACAGTATGTTAAATTTATGGCTTTAGAGGAAGGCTTTTAAAGCAAGAAGATAGATCTTTAGAATTACTTTTTAAAAGATGTTTCAGAGAAGGCAGAGAGTTAGTGGAGGAAGGATGTTATCAGAGGGAACTATAGAGGATATTCCTTCACACTTGATAGGCTGAGCAAAGACTGATAGTAGAAACTTTACAAAGCATGCCAAGAGAATAATGCACAATTGTCCTTGCTCAGAGGATAGTGTGTATCTGGTGAGAAAGCAGGTTCTTTGTGTAGCACTTTGGAGCATCAGTTTAAGTTAAAAATACCAGAGAGAAGACATGTCATCTAAACGTCAAGTCTTTGGATGTCATTGAACAAACAGTAGCAGTTTCATGACAAGACGACAGCTGAGCTGAGATGTTAAGTGGAAAGGATGGTAGACATATAGACCTGTCATCACCATAAACAACAGACTGTACATTGAGTAGATTGTTCATTGAGCGTGAGGTGAATTACTAGGTGATGAATCATGAGACATGAATACTCTGTGCTTCTAGCTTCTGATTTCTGATAGAGAATGATGACTTCTCACAAGTTGCAATTAACAATGTATAAAATGTAATATTTTGAGAAACATTTATATGAAATCTGAATAAGAGTCAAGTCTGATAGGACTCATATGTATGTATAATATATATTCAAAGAAAAACGTGTAAGAGGGAAATTATTACCACCTTAAAAATAAATATAGTTTCCATTTCTTTGGGAAAGGATGTTTGCTCACAGGAAACAAGCCTGGCATTCATCACAGTCAAGCACCTGTCCATTAACTACAAGGTAGAGGCTGCAGCCAGGTGTGTGGATGCTGTGTTTACTGTTTAGCTTAAACTTCCATTTGCTCCAGGTGCTTCTGCTAACGACCTGCAAGAGAATCATCTCAAAGATGAAGAGAATCAAAGACTCAAGAGTCAACTAGACAAAAAGTACATGCTATTTGGTAAACTGAAAATAATTTCCAAAGAAGTAGGCCACAGTGCAGTAAGGCTGAGAAATTGAATAAAGACTAATAAATAATCATTTTGTTTAATATGCTTAGGCATTTTTTATTTACCATATTATGTACATTATTTTAGCTAGTGAACATTTTTTAGATGGATAACCTGGCCAGAAAAGCTTCTGAAAATGTGCAAGACAGTTTGCATGCAGACTAGAAAAGCAGAAACATGAAATCCTAAAGCCATCACTTGCTTATTGCAACAGTGAAGAGGAGATACTTCGATATTTTGGGGACTTGCAACCATTCACCAGAGGATAACAAAAGACGAGGTGATGGCATATCAGCTTTGAGCTTGATGACTGACACAGTATTAAGTCAGAGCCGTGTGAGGGAATGGAGGAATCAGAGCAACTCCACACAGCCCTGATGTAACAAACCAGAACAGTCCATGCTTAAAAGTACCCATAGACTGCCGGGCAGTGGTGGCGCACGCCTTTAATCCCAGCACTTGGGAGGCAGGGACAGGTGGATTTCTGAGTTCAAGGCCAACCTGGTCTACAGAGTGAGCTCCAGGACAGCCAGTGCTACACAGAGAAACCCTATCTCAAAAAACAAAACAAACAAACAAACAAACAAACAAACAAAAAATTACTCATAGACTATGCCACAGAATGTTTCTAGAAGTTTATCCCAAGTCCAGCCAGCTTGTGCATAAACCAAAATAAAATTTTAAAAACTATTAGTGTGCTCAGTGCAAGGCTTCAAAAAGCAAAAATCACATTTATCTCATTTTGTGACCAATAATTACTACTAAAACTAAATATCACAATAAAATGTAGGACGAGAATGATGTCTTTTCCAAGCTTTCCACTTCAGGGATTCCAGTAGAGCCTCACTGAGGATTTTATTCTCCATTATGAGTACTTCCTCGAATGGAACTTACCCTCTGTGCTAACCCCATATCCAATTAATAGACTGTAGTTGTAAAGGAAATGCAAAGGTATGAAGATCAAGATCACATTATTAGTGGAATAAATCTTAGGCAGTAGTGTACTGAGTTTCCCAGGTAGCTGGGCTCCTTATTGATTTCTGTCTCTACCTCCCATCTCAGTCCACTTGAACTGGGAGAGATACTGCTAGTTTCTCCCCCAAGATAAAGGTGGGAGACTCCTACTGTCTCAGCTTCTACATCTTCAGAAGCATTTCATAATAGCTGCTCTTAATGAGTGTTATTACATGTTACATATGCTTCTCAATACATAAGTGATATTTGGTAACAAAATGCCTTTATGCAGTAGATCAGGCCAAGGGACCCATGAGCGTTAAGCTGCTTCAAATGGCAGATGTAGGGAAATGTGTAGCTGGACTAGAAACTCTGATACCCCATCCTACAGGTTTATTTCTTTTTAAATGTTTTCTTCATTTTAGTGTGTGTGTGAGAGTGTGTGCGTGCCTTTTGTCTCTATTTCTGTGTCTCTCTCCTTCTGTTTCTCTTCCTCTTTATCTTTCTGTCTCTGTCTCCATATCTGTCTGCTTCTGTCTCTCTCTCTCTCTTCTGTCTCCATCTCTGTGTCTGTCTCTCTGTATGTCTTTCTGTCTCTTTTTGTGTGTCTTCCTCTTCATCTCTATGTCCCTCCCTCCCCCCTTTTCTCCCCTTTTCCACTCCTCTCAGAATGTCAGGGATTGTATGGATTCCGCTGGAGTCAGCATTCTCTGTGGTTGTGATCCTCTTGAGGTGGGTGGAAAGAAACATCCTTTGAAGGAGTAGAATGCACTTTTAACGGCTGAATGCTCTCTGTAGTTCAGTTTTGGATTTTTGTTATTAATCTGTACTGAATCATTTATCTGACCAAACTGTGCCATGCAACATAAAATATTTTTCATCTGTGTAACACATAAAAGTTTTTGAGCCAAAAAAATATTGTCAGCTTTACAACATAAAATGAATAAAACATATTATCTGTCCCCCTGCCACCATTTTTAGTTGAAGACATCTTTAGAAGAATATGTCTAAATTCAAGCTAAAACAGACAGATATGGAGACAGAGACAGAAACTTTGGTTTCCACCCTTTAGATAGCTAGAAATGAGGTTTTAAGACTGATCAGCACAAGGCAAAGCCAACAGAAATGAAATAAGATATATCTGAAAATTTGTGAATCATGTTATTGATAATTTGTCAATAGTAGAAATAGAAATGGGAATAAGAAAGAGAAAACAATACTCCACACTAGAAGTTTTGTATTTGTGATGGAGTCTGCACCTCAACCTAGTAGGCAAAGTACATGGGAAAGGAATGATGAAATGCCATTAATGTCACATTACAAATGTCCAGAAATCACCTGGGAGCCCAGGACCTCACATTCCCGTGAGTAATTTCAATGTGAACGTTTGAGTTACTTTGGAAGGGAATAAAATATATGATCCGTTTCTATTCACTTCTCACATTGCTTTTAAGTCTAAGCAAAGCATCCATCTTGAATTTTAAAAATATTTTATTATAAATCATTTCTCCCTGTGGTCATTTTCTTTTCTACCTTTCTACATTTATTGTGCCTTGGGGAATAATGGAGCTCTGGCAGTCAGAGGCATACACTTCTACTTGTGTGATAAAACACACCATCTCTGTATTCACACTGTATTCACGCAAGCATTCTAGACTTAACTATAAATCAGTCTTTAGCTGACAGCAAGTATCTAGGAGAAAATCTGCCCAGTGCTGGTCAATAATTTCATGCTAGATTGGAAAACACTTACAGAATTCTATCCTTCCTTATTCGTTGTAACATTCTTGTTTTCCATGGTATGTAGTTGAGATAAAGTAAATAGTAAACATGAAAATTTTAAACAATCAATAAAACATTTAAAGAATTTAAAACATTTAAAAATTACAGATTGGACATTTGTTGTGAGAAAGATTCAAAGGATAGATACACGAAAATAATTATAAAACATGGAAAACTTCATGACCACATCAAACACAGAACACAGGAATGGAGAAAACTCTCTACAGAGGGACCAAGATTAATCCAATGGCTGAACACACATCCAGTTACTTGCTGAGTTCTTAAACTCTTTTTTTTTTGAGATTGCAAAATAATTACATTTCTCTCTCCCTTCCTCCCTACAAACCCTTCTACTTACTCTATCTTGCTCTCTTTTAAATCCACTGCCTCTTTCATTAGTTGTTATTACATGCACACACATATATACATTACATTCCTAAATTACATTTTATTAGAAATGTATATGCTCAGTCTGTATGATGGTACTTGTATGTATGTTTGTAGAGCTGACCATCTGATATTGAATACCCAGTCAGGGTACTCTTCCCTGGATGATGCTCTTTTGATTGCGCCCAGCATGCCCTAGGTATCTTTGGCTTACAGTGCAGTGTTGAGGCCTAATCAGCTTTTCCTTTCCCAACATGTCATATCTATTGGTGCTATTTTTGATCAGCTCATATTTATATTGTCATGAAATATCCATGATTTTACATACCAGGTACCCAATAACACTATGTTTCCATTAAGGAAATTCAAACAACATTACAAATAAACACTCAAAAGTGAAGCCAAAGCTTTCTCAATTTTACCAATAATATCAAGGGTTTTACCACTGTTTTTATTGTAGTAAAATGTATATGGTATAAAATTTACAATGTAGAGTTCAACTGGATTTACTGTAATGCTGTATAAACAAAAATCACCATTCAATCGCAGATATCTGTTTTTCTTATAAAATTTCTGAGCTATTAACCAAATGACAATTCCCCATTCTATATTCCCTGAAATTCTGTCAGACCACCTTTGATTTTCTCCATAGATGTTTTATCTAGCATAATACATACATATATACATTTATAAATACACACATTATATGTATATATATGTGATATATGATTTCTGATGATATGTGATACATATGACATATATTTTTAAGTATACAAGTATGAATATATACATATTATATAATATAACATATAACATGCAACACACAACATACAAAATTTAACATATAAGAAACATAACATTATATGTGTGAGTATTTAATTTATTTATATTTATTTATATAATGCTTGTGACTCTACACTATTATGCCACTTAGGATAAAATAATCAGTACTTATTTATACGCCAGAATCTGTCAGAATTTCCTTCCTTTACAGTCGGAACATCCCATAGTTTATGTTCAACTTGGTCGGTCCCAAGTAAGCACATCATAGTATCAATAATTTTGTCAGGCCTTGGAGCCTCCCCTTGAGCTGGATTCCAATTTGGGTCAGTCACTGAACCTCCTTACCCTCGGTGTCTTCTCCATTCTTGTCCCTGCAGTTCTAGGTATTCTGTACTTTTTAAGCTAATATCCACATATTAGTGAGTATATACCATGTATATTCTTTTATGTCTGTGTTACCTCATTCAGGATAATATTTTTTAGTTCCATCCATTTGCCTGCAAATCTCATGATGTCCTCATTTTTAATAGCTAAATAGTATTCCTTGTGTAAGTGAACCACATTTTCTGTATCTATTCTTCCATTGTGGGACATCTGGGTTGTTTCCAGTTTCTAGTTATCACTGATAAGGCTGCTATGAATATAGTGGAGCACCAGGTGTCCCTGTGGTATGGTAGGGTATCTTTTGGGTATATGCCCAAGAGTGGTATAATTGTGTCTTCGGGTAGATCTATTTCCAATTTTCTAAGGAACCTCCAGATTGATTTCCAGAGTGGTTGTACCACCTGAGCTTTTGATCTTAGCCACTCTGATTGGTGTAAGGTGGAATCTCAGGGTTATTTTGATTCGCATTTCTCTGGTCGCTAAGGGCATTGAACATTTCTTTAGGTACTTCTCCTCCAGTCAAGATTCCTCTGTTGTTCTCTGTTTAGCTTTATACCCATTTTTGATTGGGTAGTTTGGCTTTTTGGAGGTTAGCTTCTTGAGTTCTTTATATATTTTGAATACTAGCCCTCTATTAGATGTGGGATTAGTGGAGACTTTTTCCCACTGTGTACGTTGCTGATTTGTCCTATTGACTATGTACTGTGATTTACAGAAACTTTTCAGGTTTATGATGCCCCATGTAACAATTCTCGATATTAGAACCTGAGCCATTGGAATTCTGTTTAATAAATCTTCCCTGCCCACCAAGCCAATGAGTCTGAGGCTCTTTCCCACTTTCTCTTCTATTGGACTGAGTGTATCTAATTTTATATTGAGGTCCTTGATCCACTTGGATTTGAGCTTTGTGCAAGGTAATAAATATGGGCCTATTTTTTCTACATACAAACTTCTAGTTAAACTAGCACTATTTATTGAATATGCTTTCTTTTTTCCATTACATATATATTTTTGGCTTCTTTGTCAAAGAGCAAGTGTTCATCAGTATGTGGGTTTACTTCAATTCTATTCCATTGACTCACCTAAATGCCTCCATACCAGTACCATATGGTTTTTATTACTATTGCTCTAAAGTACAGCTTGAGTCCCCCAGAAGTTCTTTTATTGTTAGGAATTGCTTTCACTATCCTGGGTTTTTTGTTTTTCCATATGAAATTGAGAATTGCTCTTTCCATGTCTGTGAAGAATTGTGTTGGAATTTTGATGTGGATTGTGTTGGATCTGTAGATTGAATTTGGTAGGATGGCCATTTTTTACTATGTTAATTCATGAGCATGGAAAATCTCCTCATTTTCTAAGGTCTTCAATTTTTTTCTTGAGAGACTTGAAATTCTTGTCATACAATCTTTCATTTGTTTGGTTACAGTTACACTAAGATATTTTATTATATTATTTGAAACTATTGTAAAGAGTGTTGTTTCTCTATTTTATTTTTCAGCCTGTTTATCATTTGTATAAAGGAAGGTTACTGATTTGTTTGAGTTAACTTTATATCCACCCACTTTGCTGAAGTTGTTTACCAGCTATAAAAAGTTCTCTGGTATAATTTTTGGGGTCACTCATGTATACTTTCATATCATCTGCAAATAGTGAAAACTTGACGTCTTTTCCAATTTGTATGCCCTTAATCTACTTTTGTTGTCTCATTTCTCTAGCTAGAACTTTGAGTATTATATTGAATAGATAGTGACAGAATTGGCAGCATAGTCTTGTCCCTGATTTTAGTGGGATTGCTTGAAGTATCTCTCCATTTAATTTGGTATTGGCTATTGGCTTGCTGTATATTGTTTTTATTATGTTTAGGTATGAGCCATGAATTCCTGATCTCTCCAATACTTTTAACACGAAGAGATGTTTTATTTTGTTAAATTCTTTTTCACCATCTAATGAGATGATCATGTGATTTTCTTTCTTAGATTTGTTTATATAGTGGTTTATGTTAATAGATTTTGTATATCGAACCAACCTTGTATCCCCGGGATGAAGCCTACTTGATTTTAGTGAATGATGGTTTTAATGTGTTCTTGAATTACGTTTGCTAGAGTTGTATTAATTATTTTAGTATTGATATTTATAAGAGAAATTGGTCTGAATTACTCTTTTTTTGTTGGGTCCTTGTGTCATTTAGGTATCAGAGTAATTGTGACTTCAGAGAATGAATTAGATAGTGTTCCTTCTGATTCAATTTTATATAATAGTTTAAGGAGTGTTGGTATTAGCTCTTCTTTGAAGGTCTGGTAAAATTCTGCACTAAAACCATCTGGCCCTGGATTTATTTTTTGGCTGGGATGGTTTTAATGACTTCTATTTTTTTAAGGGATGTGAGAATGTTTAGATAGGTTACCTGCTCTTAATTTAACTTTGGTACAATTCATTTCATTTACATTTTCCAGTATACATTTCAGTATAGACTTTTGTAGTATGATAAGATAATTTTTTTTAAATTTCTTCAGTTTCTGTTGCTGTCTGTCTTTTCATTTCTGATTCTGTTAATTTGGATACTGTCTCTGTGCCTTTTAGTTGGTTTCCCTGGGGATTTTTCTATCTTGTTGATTTTCAAAAAACAAAACAAAACAACAACAACAACAAAACAGCTTTTGCTTTTGTGCTTTTGTTAATTCTTTATATCCTTCTCTTTGTTTCTATTGGGTTAATTTCATCCCTGAGTTTGACTATTTCCCATCATTTGCTCCTCTTCAGTGTGTTTACCTCTTTCTGTTCCAGGGCTCTCAGGTTTACTGTTAAGTTGCTAGTGTATTATCTCTCCAATTTCTCTACCAGGACACTTAGTGCTATGAATTTTCCTCTTAATATTGCTTTCATTGTGTCCCACATATTTAAGTATGTGTCATCATTTTCATTGAATTCCAAGAAATCTTTAATTTCTTTATTTCTTCCTGGAACAGATCAATTCCACAGGAACAAAGTTACCATGTCTTTTGTTATTTTACTTTTTCACTTAAGTATACTAAATAATACATAGTGAGATTAAAATTAGTATTAGAGTTCTATGTGAACACTAAAATAACCTTTTAAAGTTACTAAGGGGACAATATATTATGAATCAGTTATAGGCTTCATAATATACTGTAAACATGTAAATAATTAATCTCTACTAATAATAATACAAGTCAAGTTATCTTTTAAGCTTTTCTATACTCCAATTATATCATGCTCTAAACTGTACTACTGAAATACTTTAAAGAGTAACCAGTGAGTTTCGCTAGTAAAGAAATGATTCAACTTAAATGCTGTCTCAATAAAGTTGGATGGGATTTTTTTTCTATAATTTATAATTTGAACTTACTAAGACTTTCATTGCTCTAAAATTAACTGTTTCTGGATGTGAGCAAAATGTTCAACATTCTATAGGAAAATGAAATTTCAAAGACAACTTTTGTTCTTCACTGTAGACATCTAGGTATGAAATATGTGTTTTGCAGAGTTCAGGCAGACATTTTCTGCTCACTTATTTTTCGCAAACAAATGACTGACTACAGTGTCTGAACATGGTTTTACAAATTTAGTGTTTCAAGGTTACTAAATCTAAATCTCTCTTGCCTTGAGGACATGATTTTATGTCTAGAGGCAGAAAGTAAGCAAATATAAAAAGTAATGTGAAGCCAAGGTGTTGCAATGAATGTTCTGTAAACCTAGATCCATTTAGATAGCAAAAAAATACCTTAGAAAGCTAAAAGAAATAAAATTTACTGAAATTGTAACATATTTATATGTGTTTTGGAGATAATCACACTTTTATTGTCTTATTTTGATCAATCTTCATCAAGGTTAACGTAAAGGGCAAAATTAGTTTTATAACATTTTTTCCTTAAAAATAAAACTATATATACATATATATATATATATATATATATATATATATATATATATATATCCAACAAAAACAGGCAAATATTCTGTAAAGCACAAGATAAAAGTGTAAGAGCCTAGCTTTGATAGAGTAGAAAAGATGGAAGGAATTTGTTCTGACCTCTGTAAACAGTTGTTTCTAAAAAAATCTGTTAACTAATGTAATGATTTGTATATGCTTGACCCAGAGAGTGACACTATTAGGAGGCATGCAGCTTTGTTGGAGTAGTTATAGCCTTTTCAGAGTATGTGTGTCATTGTGGCTACTCACTTTAAGACCCTAAGCCTAGCTCCCTGGAAGTCAGTCCTCTCCTGTTTGCCTTTGGAGTAAAATGTAGAACTCTCAGCTCTTCTCCCATCATGCCTGCCTGGATCCTGCCATGTTTCTGCCTTGATGATAATGGACTGAAACTCTGAACCTATAAGCCAGCCCCAATTAAATGTTGTTCTTTATAAGAGTTGCCTTGGTAGTGGTATCTGTTCAAAGCAGGAAAAGTCTAATTAAAACAGCTAGTGAGAAAGGAACACAAAGATCAGAGAATGTAGTTACAGGTCTCATTCAGAGCTACTGAAGAGATATTCTGGCACAGATTTGGCTAACCAAGTGGTAGAGTATTTGTCTAGCAGCATGTAGGAATTCCTAAGTTGATCCCCAGTAAAACACACACACAGACACACAGACACACAGACACACAGACACACACACACCAACACACACACACATACACGCACATCAAATATACTTTGAAGTGGAAATGCTGACATCTGCTTAAAATTTTATTAGGAGTTCAAGGTAATCCTATCCTACATTACAATTTTTTTTATTCTTTAAACTTTTTTTACAGTTCAGACTGGACTACCCTCGGACTGTTCCACATCCCACACCTCCTCCCCCTATATCCAAAAAGCTGTCCTCACCTTCCAGCTCACCAGACCTCCCAACTCCCTGGGGCCCCAAGTCTCTCAAGGGTTAGGTGCATCTTCTCTTTGAATCCAGACCCAACAGTCCTCTGCTGTATATGTGTTGGGAGCCTCTCATATCAGCCGGTGTATGTTGCCTTGTGGGGAGCCAATAGAAGGCGGCTATCATCCTTGTAGACATCTTGAGCCATATACCCTGACAAGAGACTTGTTTTCAACAGCCTACAACAGCTGAGCACACTCTGATAACATCTTGTTTTATATATCCAGGATTTTCCCTTGGCTGTGTGTGACTTAAAGGCATGACTTAAAAAGTGAGACTTATAAAAGGCAAGAGGCAGACAAAAGAAAGACTGGAAACTTGGGACTGAAAACTTGGAACTTGGAGGCACTAAGGACTAGAAACTAGGGACTAGGAACTCGTGACTTGGGACTTGGACTAGGAACAAGGGACTTGAAAAGAGAGAAGAAGAGAGACTTGAGAATAAACAGGACTGAATCACACTCTGTCTGATCTCCATTCTCTCCATCTGCCCTCACTCTCTCTTGCTGAACACTGACCCCTGACCAGGAGGAGCTGTACAAGCTGGAACAATTTAGCCTCCAAAGCTTGGGGTAGTATGGGCTCCAACAATTTTGGTCCCCCTAAACTTTTGGCAGTTCGGGTTCCAACATTTGGCAGAGCAGTCCCCGACACTGCCTGGTTGGTGGATCAATGTCTGAAAGATCACAGAAGTCCAGGTTAGTTGAGACTGCTAGTATTCCTTTAGGGTTGCTCTTCTACCCAGCTTCTTCCAGCTTTTCCCTAATTCAAACACAGGGGTCACCAGCTTCTGTCCCTTGGTTGGTTGTAAATATTTGCATCTGACTCTTTCAGCTGCTTGTTGGGACTTTTGGAGGGCAGTCATGATAGACCCCTGTTTGTAAACACACCACAGCATCAGTATTAATGTCAGGCCTTGGGGCCTACCCCTAAGCTGGATCTCAAGTTGGGCCTGTCACTGGACCTCCTTTTCCTCAAGTTCTACTCCATTTTTGTCACTGCAGTTCATTCAGATAGGAACAATTCTGGGTCAGAGTTTTTGATTGAGGGATGGCAACCCCATCTCTCCACTTGATAACCTTTCTTTTGACTGGAGGTGGACTCTACAAGCTTTCTCTCCCCACTATATGGCATTTCATCTATGGTCCCTCCCTTTGAGTCTTGAGAGACTCTTACTTCCCAGGTCTCTGTTACATTCTAGAGGGTCCCCCACCTCCTACCTCCTGAGGTTTCCTGTTTTCATTCTTTTGCTGGCCCTCAGGACTTCAGTCCTTTCACACCAATACCTGATAATGTTCTCCTCTTCCCTCCCTTCTTCTTCATGTCCCCTTTCATACCACATCCCTCACTCCCTTCCCCCACTCCTGTGATTGCTTTGTTCTCCCTTCCAAGTGGGATTAAGGCATCCTCATGCCTTCAGTTTGTTAGCCTTCTTGAGTTCTCAGGATTGTATCCTGGGTATTCTGTACTTTGGCTAATATCCACTTATTAGTGAGTACATACCATGCATGTGCTTTTGGAACTGAGTTACCTCACTCAGGATAATATTTACTAGTACCATCTATTTGCCTACAAAATTCATGATATCCTCATTCTTAATAGTTGAGTACCATTCCATTGTATAAATGAATCACATTTGCTGTATACATTCTTCTGTTGTGAGATATCTGGGTTGTTTCCAGCTTCTGGCTATCACAAATAAGGCTGCTATGAACATAGTAGAACACGTACCCCTGTGACATGGTGGGGTATCTTTTGAGTATATTCCCAGGAGTGATATAGCTGTGTCTTCAGGTAGATCTATTTCCAATTTTCTGAGGAACCTCCAGATTGATTTCCAGAATGGCTGTACCAGTTTGCAATTCCAGCAGCAGTGGTAGAGTGTTCTTCTTTCTCCACATATTTGCCAACATATGCTGTCACCTGAGTTTTTTATTTTAGCTGTTCTGATTGCTGTAAGGTAGAAGGAATATCAGGATCATTTTGATTTGCATTTCTCTGATCACTAAGGACTTTGAACATTTCCTTAATTGCTTCTCAGCCATTCAAGATTCCTCTGTTGTGAATTCTGTTTAGTTGTATACCCCATTTTTTGCTTGGGTTGTTTGGTTTCTTGGGTTCTTTATAATAGCACTCTATTGGATGTGGGGTTAGTAAAGATTTTTTTCCCAGTCTGTAGGTTGCCCATTTGTCCTACTGGCTATTTTCTTTGCCTTACAGTAGCTTTTCAGGTTCATGAGGTCTCATTTATCAACTCTTGATCTTAGACCCTCAGGAATTAGAATTCTGTTTAGGAAATCCCCCCACCCACCCTGGCCAAGCCAATGATTCTTCTGCTTTTTCCCACATTCTCTTCTAATAGAAATTGAGTGTAACTGGCTTTATGTTGAGGTCCTTGATCTAGTTGGACTTGAGCTTCATGCAAGGTGATAAATACAGATTCATTTTTATTTTTCTATGCACAGACTGCTAGTTAGGCCAGCACCATTTAGTGAAGATGCTAATGATGTTAGATAAAACCCTGTGTCAAAGAAATGAAGGAAAGTTCTGAAAGAAGTAAATATTGGATATAAACTGATCAGTCACCATAGCTGAACAGAAATTAAAAGAAAACCAGGATTCAACAAAATGTGCCATGACAAAGAAGGAAAGCAATCCTGGAGGGAAGCGTGGGGAGGAAGAGAACAGAGGAAGAAGCCTTTGAAAACTTTCCCAACAAGAAAGCATCTGGCCTTTCAGGAAATAACACTGTAGAGCAAGGGAGAAAAATCTAAAGATCTCCCCAGTTCTGAGCTGTCAAGCTTGTGACTCTTTCTCTGCTACAACGTACTGTATGGAGAAGGAACAGGGAAGGATGGTCAGAAATCGGGACTTGGTTCTAATGCGTTGTCCTATTTCGGATCCCAAAAGCTGCACTTCCAGACCCAAGAGTCCCTGCCTCCAGCTGGCTTCAACTGATAATAAAGATTTGCCACACTGTCAGTGGCTGGGTAGGGAGACAGAATGGGACTTTTAGATTGTGTGGACAAGGAATCTAGAGAGGGGAGAGACAAAGAATCACCATGATGGGGGAAGCAGAAGGTTGAAACTTAAAGGCCTGCCAGCATGTAGGGTCCACTTCCCCAATTGAGTCTGGAGTAGAAGAGTTGAAATACAGATTTTAAAGATGTTAATTCAGGAGTAACAGAGTGGAGTGTTTTGCTAGCTGCAGAGAGGTTTAGAAGTGCCCAATCATTGAGCTAGTCAAGGCATATCAAAATTAGCTGGTGTGTGTGTGAGTGTGTGTGTGTATGTGTGTGTGTGTGTGTGTGTGTGTGTGTGTGTGTGTATGTGTGTGTGTGTGTGTGTGTGTGTGTTTCATTCTCTAACCCAGAGAGCTCATGGGCAGATGTGGCATAGTGCCACCTGCTGAGAGCCAAATCAGTTTAACTAATTTACTGCAACAAGAAATGGAGCATTTCCTGTCACCACACACATAGAAAGTCTTGGAAAGGGAAAAGGACTAGAAAATACAGAGTAAACCATTTCCTCCACATTGTTCCTTGAACTGCATTGATCTGGGAAAATAGTTTTACATGAAATAAACATCTTTTTTCCATAAATGAGTAGAACATTGTCAGAGACTATTGACTTAATAATATCCAGGCAATTTTTCATATTTCAATGAAAATTTCTACTTGTTATAGAATTAAGAATTCTGGAAATTTTGTATTTGATTATAAAGCATATATATCTACAGAATATATCAAAATTAATTTATATGCAATAAATAATATTAAGATAGTCATTCTATTATGCAAATTTGGATTAAAAATTCTGGCTCAAATATTATTATTGGTAATAAATACAAGAATATTGCATAATATAGTATTTAAATTAAATGTATTTAAATTTGGTATTTTAGCCCTCTATCGGATCTAGGATTGGTAATGATCTTTTCCCAATCTGTTGGTTGCTGTTTTGTCTTATTGACAGTGTCTTTTGCCTTACAGAAGCTTTGCAATTTTACGAGGTCCCATTTGTCAATTCTTGATCTTAGAGCATAAGCCATTGGTGTTCTGTTCAGGTACTTTTCCCCTGTTCCTAAGTATTTGAGGGTCTTCCCCACCTTCTCTTCTATTAGTTTCAGTGTATCTGGTTTTATGTGAAGGTCCTTTATCCACTTGGATTTGAGCTTTGTACAAGGGGATAAGAATGGATTGATTTGCATTCTTCTACATGCTGACCTCCAGTTGATCCAGCACCATTTGTTGAAATTGCTGTCCTTTTCCCACTGGATGGTTTTAGCTCCTTTGTCAAAGATCAAGTGACCATAATAGGTGTGTTCTGGATCTCTAATCCTAGATCCAATAGAGGGCTAATATCCAATATATACAAAGAACTCAAGAAATTAGACTCCAGACAACCAAATAACCCTATTTAAAATTGGGGTACAGAGCTAAACAAAGAATTTTCAACTGAGGAAAATGGCCGAGAAGCACCTTAAGAAATGCTCAACATCCTTAGTCATCAGGGAAATGCAAATCAAACCATTCCACCTTTACTCTTCAGTTGTACACAGCCACCAGGCCCTAGAGAGATTTACATACTAATGAGGTACCTGAAGGCCAGAGGGTGGTGGAGCCGATTAAGCATTCCTCCCCAGTTCCTCTCCCCTCTTCCCCTCCCTATTTAACTCAGGTCCACCCTGGGTTTTGGGGGGTGTGCATCCAGATCCATCCACCATCTGCCATGCCAATAAACCAGTTTTGGAAACCCAAAAACTTCCTCATGTGTTGGGGCTGCAGTGAGAACCCGTGAGGAACCATGGTGAACAGCTGGGCCTAACTTTCAGCTGGAGGAACCCAGAGCGTTCTCAGCCAACTACACACAGTGTGGCATGAGAGGTAAGAGACCCTGTGGTTCCCCAGCCATTTTTTTTCATACAAATGAGGTAACCCAATCACAAAAAAACACACATGGTATTTACTCACTGATATGCAGACAATGGTCCAAAAGCTTAAAAGAGCCAAGATTCAACTAACTGACCACATGAAGCTCATGAAGAAGGAAAACCAAGTGTGGATGCCTAGGTCCTTCTTGGAAGGAGTGACAGAATGCTCAGTGGAACAAATAAGGCAACAAAGTGTGGAACAGAAAGTAAAGGAGGGGCCACCGGGAGACCATTCTACCTTGATATCCGTCCCATGTATAGTCACCAAAGATAGAAGCAGATATGGATGTCAGGAAGTGCATCCTGACAGGAGCCTGATGTAGCTGTCTCCTTGGAGGTCTGCCAGAGTCTGACATATCCAGAGGCAGAGACTCACAGCTACCTATTGATCTGATCAAGGATTCCCAGTGGAGAACTTAGAGGACTGAAGGAGCTGAAAGGGTTGGTGGCCCCAAGAGGAGAGCAACAGTGCCAGCCAACCAGAGCTTCCCAGGGTCTAAACCACCAGCCTGGGAGCACAAAGGGAGGTATCCATTACTTCAGCTGTATACTTAGGGGAGGATGGCCTTGTCGGGCATGGGTGGGAGAAGAGATCCCTAGTCCCATGAAGGCTGAACACTGAGTGGGGAGGAATTCGAGGGTGGGGAGGGGGAGAGTGGTAGATGGGGGCACACCCTTGTGGAGGCAGGAGGGGGGATGAGATAGGGGGTTCTTGGGTGGTGGGGAGAATAGGGTGAGGGGATAAAATCTGAAATGTATTTTAAATAAATAAATAAATGGTATTTTAATGAACTTTTAACATTCAAAATTTATATTTGAATAATAAAATATCCTTTGGTAAATAATTTTAACATATTCTTTTTTTTCTTTTCTTTTTTTATTGGATATTTTCTTTATTTACATTTCAAATGTTTTCCAGTTCCCCCACTGGTCACCTCCCTACCCCAACCCATTTCACCCTGTTTCTATGAGGGTGCTCCCTTACCCATTCACCCACTCCTCTTTTCCCACCCTGGAATTTCCATAAACTGGGGAATCAAGCCTTCACAGGACCAAGGGCCTCTCTTCCCATTGATGCTCAACAAAGCCATCCTCTGCTACATATGCAGCTGGAGCCATGGGTCCCTCCATGTGTACTCTTTGGTTGGTGGTTTAGTCTCTGGGAGCTCTGGGGGGGGGGTCTGGTTTGTTGATATTATTGTTTTTTCTATGGGGATGCAAACCCCTTCAGGTCTTTTAGTCCTTTCTCTAACTCTCCCATTGGGGAACCAGGGCTCAGCCAATGGTTGACTGAGAGCATCTGCCTCTGTATTTGTCAGGCTCTGGCAGAGCCTTTCAGCAGACAGGTAGATCCAGCTCCTGTCACCATGTACTTCCTGGCATCCACAATAGTATCTGGGTTTGGTGACTGTATATGGGATGTATCCTTAAGTGGGGCAGTCTCTGGATGGCTTTTCCTTCAGCCTCTGCTCCACACTTTGTCTCCATATTTCCTCCCATGAGTATTTTGGTCCCCCTTCTAAGAAAGACTGAAACATCCACACTTTGGTCTTCCTTCTTCTTCAGTTTCATGTGGTCTGTGAATTGTATCTTGGTGTATTCTGAGATTTGGGGCTAATATCCACTTATGAGTGAGTATATACCATGTGTGTTCTTTTGTGATTGGGTTACCTCACTCAGGGTGATATTTTCTAGTTCCATCCATTTGCCTAATAATTTCATGAACTTGTTGTTTTTAATAGCTGAGTAGTACTCTATTTTGTAAATATATCACATTTTCTGTATCTATTCCTTTGTTGAAGGACATCTGGGTTTTTTCCAGCTTTTGGCTATTATAAATAAGGCTGCTATAAACATAGTAGAGCATGTGTCCTTGTTATTTGTTGGAGCATCTTTTGGGTATATGCCCAGGTGTGGTATAGCTGGGTCCTCAGAAAATACTATGTCTAATTTTTTGAAGAACTGCCAGACTGACGTCTGGAGTGGTTGTACCAGCTTGAAATTCCATCAACAATGAAAGAGTGATTCTTTTTCTCCACATTTTCACCAGCATTCTTAGTCATCAGGGAAATGCAAATCAAAACAACCCTGAGATTCCAGCTCACACCAGTCAGAATGGCTAAGATCAAAATCTCAGGTGACAGCAGATGCTGGAGAGTATTTTAACATATTCTTAATTAAAGAAATAGAAGAATAAAATCTGAAGACTTCTGGGAGCTACAGAATCAATTGAATGTTAAATTTATAATAAATTATACCTAATCAATTTATAAATGTATTTGGTGCCTGTAGCATAATACATCACAAACACTTCTGCATGCAAGAAAACCTGGACCTTAAGTAAGCAGAAGATAACACCACCTATTCTGAACAAGAGCTTGTTGCTGATTTTTACCTTCCATTTTGAGCTTGTTTGATCTTTTAATTTTTTTCTGTATCATTCTGTCAATATTTTTGAAACAGAAATACAATGATCAGTTGCAAATATCTAATATGTCAATTACTAATATGTACATATCTATGAATTTTGTCAAACTTTGTTCTGAATGTAAGAGCAAGACTAGAAAATGCTTATTTTCTCAGTGACATGCATTTCTAATAATTAATATGAAGTATACTTCTTTCTACCAACATGGAAAATATGATTTTAACACTGAAATCTATCATGATCATAATTTATATGGCATATGGTATTTATTTGATTTTTCTCAATATTGATCCTATATACTTATTCACAGTTTATGTATTTTATGTGGTCAACCTTGAAACAACACACAAACATTAGAAAATGCTTACTAATGCTTTTCTTTTATGGTGACTTATCTTGAAACATAAAGCTTGAATAAACCCTGATACAGATTCAAGAAGACTGATTTACTTAATACTAGTGCATTATAGAGTATATTGTAGTGATTGATCAGTTATGAATAAATAACTAGATTCAATATTTTTATTATCTTCTTAGTTTTCTTGGAAAAAGTAGAAGTCTTTGATATGCTAAAAATATAGAAAACTTTCATGGAATAATGTAACAATATTCAGAATTGAATCTAATTCTTTACTCTGGTATGTTAAATCCAATTTCCAGTACACTCTGCTATTTAAAGCTGTATTATTCATTGATATGTACTGTTCACCTTCCCATTGCTCTGGCCAAAATATCTAAAAAGAAAAAAAGAAATACCAGCAATGAAAAGTATGAAGAAACAAATCAACAAAAATCACAAGTGAGACAGGGTGTATTCTGGCTCATTGTTGAGAGAGATGTAGTAAAAAATGGTGAGGAAGTCACTGGGCAGGAGGTGGGTGGTGAGTCTGAATCCTCAAGTCAATAAGGAGTTATACATGTGTGTGGGTGCCTTGACTGCTCATTGTTTTCTTTGCTTTGTCTTTTTATTCAGCTGGAGACACGAGCCATGGTATAGGGGCATCCACATTCAGGCAGCTGTTCCCTATCTATATTGGAATGCCTTCAAAAACCTAATCAGGGGTGTATTTCCTAGGTAACTTTAAATTATTTCAAGCTTACAATTGAAATTAACCATCACACCTCCTTAGTTTTAAACTAATCTTTGAGAAAATTTTCATGTGTCTACAATAGAATATAAAAGAAAGAACTGAAAGTACATAAAGATCTACTTAAATATTTTTTCTAGATGATTAAAACTCTTCCATTATTTAATTCAGAGTACTAATGTCATTCACCAAGTCAAAATGTCAATCTTTGTTTAAAACCAGTCTACAATATGTTACAAAATATGTGTAATTTGACAGAATATGTTAATCATTAACAAATAATGTATTATATAATTTTTACTTATTTAAAACTGAGCCAAGAAATGATACAATTATTCCTCATACTACCATTGAAAGAAAGAAGTTAATGTTAAATGAAGAGATTAAGATAAAGAATATATATATATATATATATATATATATATATATGCATATATATAAATTCTATTATATATACATATATATGTATATATATTAGAGAAAGAGAGATTTAATATTAAATTATTGGTGAGAGGAATTTTGATTTGCTTTACCATAAAAAAAGAACAAATATTTAGCCTTAGAGTGACAGAAATATATAATTCTTTGTGATTGTTGAGTGTAAGGGGATTTGTTAAATCTGTAGCTACTTTCTCCTGTACTGCTATGATGGAGAAATAAAAACATGGGTCAGAGACACTTAACTGAAGAATGATTCAGTGGCTAAAGGCAGGGAAAACAGTAAATCAGTAAATCATACTGAGGATATTTAAAAAGGCCACAGTGAATCATTTCATAATTACTTTAAATTACATATATAAAGTGAAATCACACCACTTGGGTAACAATTCTCTCTCAAACAATCATCACTCCCTAACAACAACAAAAAAGACCAACACCCCCACACATACATACACACCCATATAATGTACAAAGCCTGGGAAAACTTCTTTTGAGTTGTTGGTCAGAACCATCCTAGAGAATGCCTTCCCTCAATACAAAACAATATAAACTATTATTGTTGCTGTTGGTCACCTCCCAGAACATAAAAGTGTGGGACCATGAAAGGTAGTTTGGTTCCCAGCTGAGCTAAGGCTAGGAACCTCGGAGACCTTGAAGGGACCTTAGGCATTTCCACTGTTCCCCAATACCAGACCCTTGTCACTAGCCACAAACCCCTATAGATTTGTTGCCATCAGTCACATAAGGGCAATGACCCAAGCCCTTTCACATGTAGAGCACACGACCAGTAGTCATGTAGGCTCAAGACAGATCTCCACTTTAATGAGGTATCTAGAGGCCTGGAGGACTTAGTCAATAAGCTTTCCTTCCCAGACATTCTATCCTGCAAAAAGTATTTAATCTCAGGCCCACTCTGAGAAGTAGGATATGGTTTTACTCATCCACTTTCTGCCATGACAATAAATGCCCTAAAACCACGGACTGTCTCTTTTCATCAGGATCCACCATGGGGAGCCATGGAGAAGGCCTTCACCTACAGAGTAATCAGCTAATCTCCAGTAGAAGATGTCCCAGCCATGGCTGCCACTAAGGTAAGCTCAAGGGTGCCACTGTTCAAGCCAAGGACAATCACTGTGGAATAAGATGAAGGTCCTGCTTTTCTCCCTGGCCCCGGGGACAGATGCAGCTCATGGGTCCCCACTCCATTTTTATCTCTTCCATGGCATCCAACAGTGCCTGGATATCTAAGTGCCTGAGAACCAGATGTCCCGACCTCCTTGCAGGCCCAGAGATATTCCTCCCTCCTGAGCCAGCTCCATAGGTCCCACACCTCAGACTGTGTTTCCCCACAACTGGAGCAGTGTCCTGGGGCTTCCCTACCAACAGCCCAACACCTGCCTGGCAACAGCATGGGGTAAGCACTGTCAACTCTCACATCCTGCTTCCCGGACCGGCCATGCCCTGTGGCAGAGTGGATGTGGGGCCCATAACACCCTATTGCTGAAGACAC
Organism: Rhabdomys pumilio; assembly: GCA_030674055.1. Classification (NCBI taxonomy): domain Eukaryota; kingdom Metazoa; phylum Chordata; class Mammalia; order Rodentia; family Muridae; genus Rhabdomys; species Rhabdomys pumilio. The sequence goes on along the minus strand of JANHMN010000012.1, from coordinate 70,667,384 downwards.
TTCAGTTAGAAGACTTTAAAGAATCCACCTGCAACTGAGCTGGATACCTCCTCACTGAACATTACCTCTCAGTACTGGAAGGGTTATATAAGTTCCAAGGAAGAAAACCAATCAATAGTTCATTCAGCTGTGTTGCCTCGATAAACCACAGGGAAAACCAGAAAGGTTAGAAATCACAAGTGAAACAGTAACGTTTTTATCCTAGAAGTAGCTAGCAGACATCTAAGTTGTCTTAAGGTCCACTCAGTAAAAAGGAATTCAAGTCTGTTATTATAAAACTAGCTAGTACCCATTGTCGTGGTTATAAAAAGACAAGAAGAAAGGGAATATGCTTGGTGGATGTGTAGCCAGGTATGGGGGAGGGGGTGGCTCTAAGGGTTCATGCTGAGCCATCCCTTCCCCCTGAGGGACCAGCCACACAATGGTATAGAATAGAATAGAGTTTAGTCAGGGCATGAGGAGGAGAGTTGAGAGGGTACTAGAGACAGAGAAAGGCAGAGAGGAAGTAGAGGAGTAGAGGCCAGTCATAAGCATGTGGAGAGAAAGGAGGAAAGGGAATGGGGAGGAGAGAGAAAGGGGAAGGGAATGGGGAGAGAGGAGGAAGGGATGAGAGGACAGAGAGCAGGAAGGCAAGAGAGCAAGAGAGAAGGGGGGGCGCGCGAACAGTCCATTTTATAGTGAGTCAGCCATACCTGGCTGTTGCCAGGTAACTGTGGGGCGGAGTTTCTAACAACCACGACTGGTGAGGCCATGGACCTTAGGGGAGAACATACCACCCCCACTTCCATAAGCCAGTATAACTTCTGATTGAATTCTAAACACTTACTCTTTACGATAGATAAATGTTAGGTATTATCCCTCATCAAAGAAACTTCCTTTTGCAGTGGTCAGAGACTACTGAAGAAAATCACAGCTGGTTCAAATGCAGAAAATGACTGACCTTGAGCTGACCACACCACTTGGTACATTGTCTTTATTCTCTGTCCAGATTTGATTCTTAAAAATCATCTTAATGATTTGTGTTCCATCAAGCTATGACAATCGCCTAATAAAAGGGTCATTGCAATTCAGCCATTATCATCAAAATGAGAAGATTGAAAAATTTAGCAACTTTCTGAAAAACATTCCAGAGTTACAGTGACAGCATTTACAATCATTTCCTATTTTAAATATGCTGCTGCTAGTAATGTATTCTCATCGACGCATGCCTTATATCTTCACAATCGTGTTTTATTGTTAACCCATCTCAAGTTTTGATAATTCTTCTTACTGGTGATACTGTTAAAGTTTTAATATTTTATAATAAATTATTATTTTCTATTTCATAATATTAAATTATTATGTTGGATTTAAACTTACTGTTCAAAACAGCATTTTTTCAATCCCTGTACAAAATACATTATATTTTTCCTTTAGGAGTTTTCTTATAACCATTCACAGTTTTAGTACTGTCTTAGTTAGGGTTTTACTGCTGTGAGCAGACATCATGATCAAAGCATCTTTTATAGGGACAACATTTAATTGGGACTGGCTTCCAGGTTCAGAAATTTAGGCCATTATCACTAGGTGGCAACATGGCAGTGTCCAGGAAGGAACAGTCCAGGAGGAGCTGAGAGTTCTACATCTTCATCTGAAAGTTGCTAGCTGAATAATGACTTCCAGGCAGCTAAGATGAGATTCTTAAAGCCCACACTCACAGTGACACATCTACTCCAACAGGGTCAAACCTCCTAATAGTGCTGCTTCCTGGGCCAAGCAGAAACACCCCTTTTCTTTCATCCGTTCACTAAATAGAACAGAAAGAGGAACAATGTTATTTTTATACCACTTATTGGTGGGGTGTGTGTGTGTGTGTGTGTGTGTGTATATGTGTGTGTGTGTGATTGAATTTTATGTTAAATTGAAGCACTATTCATTTGACCACCTTATGAACACTCAGCTTTGATTAAAAACAATCTTTCAATACGATAGAGGAAAACTAAAGAATAGGAAGACAAATATGTAATATATATATATATATATATCATATATATATTATATATATATTATTACATAGATGACATATAGATATAATATATAATATATTATATATATATATATATATTACATAGATGACAGATAGATATAAATAATAGGTAGGTAGATGATAGATAGATAGATAGATAGATAGATAATTAAAAAGAAGATGTATAAATAGACAAACAGTAGTTAACTTCCCAGAACTACCTCAAACTTTGCAAAATGCAGGTCAGCTACAGTCAATACTTTCTGATGAAATTTCTTGATTTGTTAAATTGCATGTAGCTTAGTAACTGTCAATAGTTAGTTATATTTAACTATTAAAAGGAGAGTTCTATATTGATTATTTCACCAAACTTAGGTGATAGCAAATAAAATATTTCCCTACTTCAATTTTCAATTTTTTTATTTGTTCCTTTGAGTCATAAATACTGAATAACCTATGGATCCCCTGGAGATAACACAGACATCAGACTTGCACAGATCAGCTCTGTGTGTACTCTTGGCAGCACTAAATTTGTCAAAGCCAGCAGAAGGACATTCTCCACTTAATAGGAACATTGATTCACAAAGGTGAGGGTGAATGACTGTATGTTACTTAGATTGAAAGCTAATGAGCAGATGTGTAACAGTTTTGGCTCTCCAGGCTTTCTAAGTCTTTTCAAATTATCTCCTACATAGATGGCAGTTAATGATTGCACAAGTCTCTCTATAAGAAGCCCTATGGGTGAACTAAAGGAGATTTTTCATACTTCTATTCCCATGAAAGAGGAATGAGCTATTTTGCATTTGTTTCTTGATGCAAACACATTTAGTTTCTAAGGCAATTCCTGGTAACTTAGAATAATGTTCAGACTCTAAAACAGAAGAGGCAAACAACTACAAGTGGAGTGGACTGTCTCATTCACAGACAATAACCAGTCCTCAGTGACTCATTTCTATACACATGGAACAATGTGACAAAGATAGGCAATGATTTTCTCTCACAAGGAAGAAAAAAATGCCTGTAGAGATATGCTAATAATGTTTGTTGGATGTGATGGAGTTTAGTCTATCATCCTCTTCCTGTGTCAGAATATGCCTTAATATTGCTACTATATGAGTTGAAGAATCTATGCTGAAAAGTGATTGTCTCCTGGGCAATGGCTGTGTTCTGAGTCCTGAGTCGCAGTTTTCAAATTAAATGAGAAAAATGTAAAGAGAAATACTAGTTTTGTTCTTTGCCTTCTTCTTGCAATGTTGGTCCTTTGACTTGTCTGTCAAGGTCATTGCTAACTGGAAGTCACATTAGAAATAAAAAGCTTTATTTTCCGGGTCATAAATGTATTTAATTTTAGTGCAATAAATATGAGTCAAATTTTCATATTCATCTGTTTCATCTTTTATCCATTTCCTTAGAACAAGGATTAAATAGAAAATATTCTTATCTGTTTCTCTCCATTCTCATCTATACAAGGAGGCTTCTTTGATATCTCTGCTGTCTGATTGCTTTGATTATGCTTTAAACTCCTCATCTATACTCTAATGAGGATTTAAAACATCCTCCCTAACTGATGTTATATATGTGTGCACCAGTGCTGACTGAGCGGATGGGCTAGAATGAGGAAGATGCCCATATATTTTTATGTTTTCCCCTTAGTTTGTCTTCATTTCAAATTGAAAACTCCCTTTACTTAGCCAGTTTTTAGAATGAACTCCATGAATCTCCTCACATAAAACCCATGCAGCAGAATGTAGTTAAAGTGAGAAACTTTCTCTCCCGATGCACTTTTGTAGATTTCCCTATAAAGGGAAATCAGTCTTAAACAGACAGGGCTGCTTTGCACTGAGAGAAAATTAAATTCCTGCCTCTGTGTGCGTGCCCCACGCATGATGTGCTTTTCATATGATTTCTGCCTACATGATCATCGCTCAGCACTGGAGGGAAAAAACCAGGAGCAAAGGAAGGTCAGGAGACAGCAACAAAAATTAAGATGAACTGAAAATAACTTAATTTCCATACACATTTCATCCTAAGTGAGGCCTCAGAAGAGAAAAATGCTCTCTCATCCCCGTTCACAAAACCCTTCCCTGCAGCCACCCTTCACTTGCATTGAACTCCTGTTGCTTTCTAAGATCAGTTATCACAAGAATGCTGTCTGCCTGTGGCCCACTTGTGAGTCAGAGATTTCAGAGTGTAATGATAAGCATAAGTGAAGGGCATTTGCAAATATCCCAGAATCCTACCACATCCATGCCATATTACCATAGCAAAAGCAACCTGCAAATATAATTTCACAATCACTGATAAAGAGATTGTGGTTTGGCAGCCACAGAAGTCAAAAGTTCTCCTTAAAGGAAGGTTCAGAGATGAAGGATATTTGTTTCCATATTCTACATTTGTAATACATTCAGACAAGCTAGTTTCTTTCTTCAGATTTTCCTATTTGGTTCCGGATTCCATCCAGGGTCCTGTACTACCTTCCACATTCCTAGCTTCCTGGTCTCCCCAAACACACCACAGTTTTTCAGTCTTTCCTTGTCTTTCATGACTTTGGCTTTTTTTTGAAGAGTCCTGGTCACTGTTGGGAACAAGGAAAAGAAATGTATTCTAAGTACTACCATTTTGTTTTCAAACTCCATTAAATCATAGAGAGAAACTAAATTCAAGGTCCTAGGCTCTATGGGATCTGAGGACTTCCTTATAGCTCAATAGCTTCTGTTGTGAACAGTTGTCTGGGTCTAGCCATCTCCAGGACAACTTCTCTATGCTGCTGACAAAGTCAAACAAATTCGTATTCACAAGTCTAGGAATTCCCCAATCCTGGGTCCCCCTATCATCACTCTCAGTTCTAGACCTAATATCTAGAATATATTAAAGACTCTGAAGCTGAATGCCTGGATACAGCCCAGTCTCCAATGGGAACTCCCGTATTTAATCCATAATTTTCAGAATACACCCGAAAAACACTGTAGCTTCTCCCAACTCCCCCTTGCTTTGTGTTCCCACCCTATGAAACTATTGTACAATCTCCCTTCAGGGACACTGTTTAGGTCTCCAACTTGATGCCTCAGTGAGTGCTCAGAAAACAAATTTTTCATTTTTAAGCACCCATCTCTAAAGTGAGTTTTCTTGACTTCTACCCCAAATCCAGCAATCACACATTTTAATTTTGGAGTGCTTGGTTTTTCTTCCTGACCACCGGATTAGTTTCAATTGGAATAGGACAAAAATGATGTGTTGTTAGAGAGTAGTATCAAGGTATATATATATGATGTCAAGAAATCTCTTTATTGGGCAATTTCTCTGGTTTTTTTTTTTTCATTAATTTATTTACTTATTCACTTTACATCCCGTTTGCAGCCTGCTTCTGTCCTTCTTTCCCAGTCCCACACACCTATTTCCTTCTCCTATTCCTGCCCCTCCCCTTATCCTCAGAGAATGGGATCCCCATACCCAATCTGGTATAAATCTGCCCTGGCCTATCAAGTCTCATCAGGGCTAAGAGCATCCTCTCACTCTGAGGTCAGACAAGGCAGCCCAGCTACGGTAAACTGATCCAAAGTCAGGCAAAAGAGTCAGAGACAGTTCCTGCTCCATTTGTTGGGGGACTCACATGAAGACCAAGCTGCACATCTGCTACATATGTGTAGAGGACTGCCATTTAGTCCCTGAATGCTCTTTGCTTGGTGGTTAGTATCTATGGGCCTCCACGGTGGGCAATTTCTTGATTACAAGTTAAATTCCTATTTATATGCTTCTCTATCCTGTCATTACTTTTACCCTTTATAGTGAATTCAAACATTTACAAATATATTCTTTTGTTTGGCCACATTATTTTCATATCCATTAGAATATCTGGCTTTCAATAGTCATTACTATGTTTCTATTTGCTTGGTTATTTCTACATTCGAAGACTATAATACTTGAGTGTGAAGACTTGTCCTTTTGCCTTTATTTACCAGTCATTACATTATTTGTTTTCATCGATGTGAATTCAATAATATTTAATTCAATACTATTCTGACAAGTAGAATAATGGTCGGTGAATAACTCCTGATATCTCTAAGCATGGTTCTTTAACTGGAAAAAGGCACCGTGGAATGCAATATACAAAAGAACAATTTTTAAGATACAGATGAACAACTCTATCATATACATAAACATATACATACACACACACACACACACACACACACACACACACATACACATACACATACATATACATATTTATATGGATTGTTCTAGCTGATTTTGTGTGTCAACTTGATATGTGCTGGAGTTATTACAGAGAAAGGAGCCTCCCTTGAGGAAATACCTCCATGAGATCCAGCTGTAAGGAATTTCTCAATTAGTGATCAAGGATAGGAGGGTCCATTGTGGGCTGGTAGTCCTGGGTTCTATAAGAAAGCAAACTGAACAAGCCAGGGGAAGCAAGCCAGTAAGTAACATCCCTTCATGGCCTCTGCATCAGCTCCTGCTTCCTGACCTGCTTGAGTTTCTGTCCTGACTTCCTTTGGTGAGGAACAGCAATGTGGAAGTGTAACCTGAATAAACCCTTTCCTTCCCAACTTGCTTCTTGGTCATGATGTTTGTGCAGGAATACAAACCCTGAGTAAGAGATGGCCTCAATCTATTCACATAAATCATGGGTCACTGGGCTTTGAGGTTTGTAACACTGGTGCCCAGTCCTGCTTCCAACCCTAGCTCCAGTCCCTCTTCCAGCTGGCTGTCTATAAAATTGTAATCAAGTTTCCTTTGCAACAATGGTGAACACTCCCACCACCATGTCTCCCTCACCATAAAAGGGCTACACCCTCAACCATGAATAAAGAGATACCCTTCCTTCCTTAAGTTGGTCATTGTGAATTTGAAAACGGAGAAAAGTAAATTACTCCAAGAGGTTGAGTAAATCACTCCAAGAGATTGATTTAGGGTGTTTTTGTTTTGTTTTGTGCTTTTGTTTTTTGTTAGTTATTTTGGTTTTGGTTTTAGTTTTGGTGAGAGGGCATGTTGGAGAGTGCAAGCTGAGAAAAGATTGTCTTGTTCTCTCCAGTGTTTAAATGGAAGGAACTGGAGCACAAATATAGCAATGATGTAACCTCTGGAAGCTTGAATGTCTCCTAATGGGAAGTCTTAAATAAACTATAAAACAACAGCAATGAAAAGACCAAAGAAAGATAATCTTCCTTAGATCCATCAGAAAGGCATACAGTACTTTAAATATGTAGACACTCAAACTTAGTCAGCTACAGTTAATGCCACTCTTGTGATTCATATTATTGTGCTAAGCTTTTAGGTTTGTGGAAATATGTAATGACTCTGTGTGGGGGTGGTGTCTCTGTTTTCGGGGTCTTAAGGTAGCTATAGAAGTAGAGGTAGGACAGCATGCAGATAGAAGTGAGTTAAGGAATGGATAATGAGGTAGATAGCTTCCTTTTTACTCAGTTTACAAATATTACTGCTGATGATACCTTAGATACAATCTAACGCTTATCAACTTAATAGCAATAATTGTTTGTGAAATGGTGTATTTCATAGATTTGCACAATTTAATATCAACTTGAGAGGTAGAATTCTAAAACAAATAAAACCAACCATTAAACAAGTACAAGTGGCATTATACAGACTGAGCAGCTTATATTCATTCTGGAATACATGTGTATATACAGACATGTAAAACAACTAATGAAAGAGAGGTCAAGAATTGGAAAGGGAGCAAGAAGACATATATAAGAGGGTTTAGAGCAAAGAAAGGGAAGGAGTGAATGATATAATTATAATCTCAAAGATAAACAACAATAATAAAGACTAGGCACTGTCCAATTCACAAAAGTTAACAAAGAAGTGATCCACTGTTATTAATATACTCTAAAAAACTATAATTAAGATCTAACTATTCTGCAGTGATTGGTGTAGTTAGGGGATAAAGACACTGCCTAGTTACCAAGCTTGATGACTTGAGTTCTAGCACCAGAACTCACGTGATTATAAATAAAAACTCATTCTTGCAAGTTGTATCCTGACTTCTAAATGAATGCTGTTCTAGTTGGCTTACTTTTGTTCTAATGAAGCACCAGAACCAAAAGTAACTTGGGGAGGAAAGGGCTTATTTGGCTTACACTTCTACATCACTGATTATCATTGAAGGAAATCAGGACAGGAACTCAAGCAAGGCAGGATTGTAGACAGGAGCTTATGCAGAGGCCATGGAGAGATATTACTCACTGGTTTGCTCCTCATAGCTTGTTCACCTTACTTCCTTCCCTACTTCTTCTCTTCTCTTTTTTCTTTTTTCTGTATCCCAAATGAGGATTTACTGGTGTAGATATTTGTGAAAAATGCAGACACAATGCATACTCCCATCCCCAAACCCGCTCCTTAATGCATAATCAGCGGAGCAAGTGAATGCACACAGCTAGCACTTGAAGTCCAGGTTGATGGTTAAAGCAAGTCAACTGGTTGTAATTGTTTTTGGTGTTGGACTACATGCCAATGGAACCAAAGATATACTTAGCTAGTCCTTCATGTAGAACACAGTGTGCATCCAGTGTTTGTAAAGGGACTTGAAACTGGCAGAAAAAAATGATTTTCTTATTATATTGGATGAACTCAGTGTTGAAGTAGATCACCAGTGCATGTATGTAGTCATTTCTTTTTACTTGCAGGCAAAAGCTAGAAGGTGAAGGTCAGGTCTTCCACTTTGACTGCATAGATATCCTTTATGACACAGGTATTTGTGATTAGCTGCTTTCAGTCTATGAGATTCAAAAGAGACTTCCTTATAGAAGACAAGAAGAACAGATCAGGAGTGACACCACAAAAAATGAACTGTTCTCTTGCTCAGAATCACCAATTAGAAATATTCTCTACAAAATGCTTATGGCCCCATCTTATGGAGGCATCTTTTCTCAATTGAGGTGCCTTTCTCTCAGATAACTGTAGCTTGTGTTAAGTTGACATAAAACTAGCCAACAAAAACACGGTGACATAGGTATGCATTTCCATGTAAACATACATACATAAATATAGACAAACAAACAAATAACTAGCCATTCTAAAGATTAAGTTTTAAATAATACACCGTTACTATTTTCTTATTCTGGACAGGCAAATGAGAAGAGGTGTTACACAAAAAGAAACCTGGGAAGGGAATACTTGGACATAATGATGAAGACATTATGGACATAATGGTTAAGAGGACAAAGACATGTGTACATGTTTAGAAGTAGCTCTTTGGCTCCATTCAAATCTCCATTTGGCAGGATACAAACAGTCCAGTGAAGTAGGGTCAGGATACCAAACATGAATCAGCAGCTGGGGCACAGTCAAGCAGAAAGTACCAGGCCTCCACCAAATTGGCACGAGTCAGCAGGAGAGACCAGGACCAGCTGGGATACCTGGAGAAGTTCTCTGCTAAGTAAGAGTTTCAAGGCTAGCAGTGCAAATGCACCTTCACTGACCACTGGATCCTAAGTATACTCTCTCCAAACATCATGTGTCCTCACATGGGTCTTGTCTTAGCAAAACACCATATGTGGTATCAGCAAAATACCACATGCGTTTGCATCACATGACACATCCAGAAACTTCCACTTCAACTAAAAATTTTCAACTAAGTTTTCATTTCTCTTTCAAATGTGTTGTTGAGGACTGAAAAGTATACAAGTATGTGTGTATATACATATTATAAATTTGATATATATGGACAGGAAAAATCTAATGACACATATAAATAGTCTTAGTCATTGGTTAATATATGTGAATCCTAGAGGAGAATAATCACCATTTAATCCCTATTAACATAAAGATATCTGTATGAAGAATACATGAAATTAAAAAGAGTAAGAATAAAATAAAATAAAAAAAAACGCACATCTCCCCATCCACTGAGAAAATAGTGTGAGACTATGTTTATCCTTAGGAGTGCCATCAGCACGATGTTAAACTGCTGACCAGGACAGTACTAAGGCACAAAGTTGTGTATGGCATCTTTGCTTGACAGAGGCTTATAGGAAGTCACACCTGAACATCTCAGTTGTCATTGGATCCAATAAATAACTCATCCTATTGGAAATTATTTTTACTTAATGACTTTCTTATTCAATGTTTTCTTCCTTTCTTTCTACTTATGAGTGTATATTTTTGCCAACATAATCTTCAGAGGGCATATGGGCTAACTTATATGTACATGTTCTCTCTTCAGTTCTTTATATATTTTAGGAATTTGAATGAGTGCAAATTATCACTTTAAGGGAAACCTCAAACTAGGAAATATTTTATCAATGTCAGTATTGTAGTCAAGTGATTATTGTGTTTGTATTTTGTTCTCCAAGAAGCATTAATACTGATTCAATGTGTGACCTCAAAGCAAAGAATCAATAATTAATATTGAATCTCAGATAATGTTTGACTAAAGATAATTTTATTTCAGATTAGTAGCATATCTGTACAGGATACTTAGACCCAACAGTGAATGCTTGAAATTTTATTACTAGTGAGTGGTGGCCACTCTGTGTGCTGTTTCTTTTTACACTATTTTGTAGCAAAGCTTAATTCATAAACTATGTACAATAAGAGATTAATAAGAACAACCACCATAAAGAAAAGCCAAGTTTATTAAGTTGTAATGAAAGTTCTTCGAATATATCTCCCAAAATTCATAATTTTCATGAGATACTTGTGGAGCACTGTTGACCTCAGATAGTGTATGAACTGAAAGTGAAGCTGAGTGATTAGGGCAGTGTACCTATTCATCACTTTAAAAGATACTTCCCCAGCCAGGTACAGCGCCTGCAGCATTTGGGATGGGAAAACCTAAGAATGGAGAGTTTCTGGGTAGCCTTGGCTAAATAGTGCATTCCTAGTCAGCACTGGCTACTTATCTGGGCTCTGAGTTCAAATAATGCAACTTTAAAATTTTTTCTCTATTTTTATTCCAATACTATTTTCTTCACTTTAATTCTGTTTCTGAGCCTTATTGTCTCTTGTTCAAATTATAGCATAATGGTTGTGTAATGGCTTTTTTCCTTGTAACTACAGAGCTCACAAAATTATTTATGAACGTTTTCCCATATGTTAATATTTTAGCCTGATGACAAACTAAATAACCTTCATTAACTTTAAGGTTCTCCAAACCATTTCCTAAATCATAATTCATCAGAATTAGTTAGCCCCTAAATTTCATAAGACATACATTTTCTTACAGTAATTATTGATGTGCAAAACAAAACCCAACTTTAAATAAACATGCAATAATTACAGAGAACAAGAGGAAAGAATATAATTTATACTATATTAAACTCCACATTTCTTTTCCAACTAATTACATACTTGGAATTGAACATCTGTAAAAGCCTTAATGATAAATGGTAGCCAATCTTAGAAGTATACAATACACTATTCCATTCTTTATTCTTAACTGAATAACGTGATCAAAGAGGAAACTGAGTGGGTGCGTGCATGTGGCAAACAAAGGCTACAGTCCTTGACAGACAGCCCAATGAGTATAAAAACATTACTAATGCTGCAGCAACGCACATTGTTCTACTGCTTGCTGCTTTCATGCAGGGAACAGTGGCAATTGTAACCATCCTTGATAGTTCTTTTTTCTTTCAACAATTCATTTTCCTTTTCAGAAATAAATTTTCAAATAAAAATTTCCCCCAATTTCAAACAGACCATAGGTATGTAGAGTAACAAAGATACCGCAGGATTGCCAGCATCTTGGTTCTAGTATTGATCTTATGAGTTGTTGTGATGAAAGGGATGTTGAGGTGCCATCCCTACTGGTCGTTATCCTGCAGGTCTCTGTCCACTTTAAACCCAATAGGAGGACTGCCAAGGTCATCCTTGATATCGTTAGTATTTAACTCATCATTCACTTTTATCTTTACTTCACAACTGAAACGTCTATTAATCTCTTGGCCAATTTATCAGTTGGGCAAATTAAAAATGTACATTCAAGTGGTTTTTTTTTTAAGGTCACTGACATGGATTTCTGGAATACAATTAAGCGCAATCGTTTTCTTTCTTATCAATTTGTTGGTGACCATATCCATTCCGCTAGTCCTGTATCACTCATGAATTTGTCCCAAAGATCATCAAGAACAGTCCTAATCCAATGGTCAATCCCATTGCACATTTGCTTTAGGCAAGTCCTTACATTTTATATTATGTAAATATCTCCTGGACTTTCAATGTGAAATTTGTTTTAGAATAATTTCACCCTCGAGGTCATCTCTTAATAAAAACCATGATGTGCATTCTGATAAGCATCTCTGTTCATGAATCACTTTTCAGGGCTCTGATTTCAGTCTTTGTCCTGTCAGTGTTGACTACCACTGTCAGCACAGAGAGAAGCTGAGTCAGCCATCTTCAGTTCTCCTCCATAACAAGTTCTTGTGTGTATGAGGCTAATATTAAATCTTTAGATAAATTAACAAAGGGTTTGCTTATTTGATAATTGTAACCAGAATTGTTTCCTCTTTATTCATTTTTAAAAGTAAAACTGTATGGTTTACATATATGTAATTGCAGTCTATATGTCCAATGCAACAGTGATCTCCAAGTGTCTCCTACCCAAGAAGAGTCTTTGACTGAGAAATCATAGCATTTGTCCACAATAGATACCAGATACAAAACCATTTGTTAGGATGTAGACTTATCTCTTATATATCAAAGAATGACTGAGGTTCTTTGAAAATGAAATAAAAACAGTTAAGCCAAATCTAACAACTCTTCTTTGTCTGTATTTCATAAGCATATTTCTTTCCCAAGAAGGATCTATGGGTAAAACTTTTAGCAGGATACAGATTAAGAGAATCTGAATCAGCTATGAAACTTCATAATGAAGTATCTTATAAGACTAATCCTGGCCCCTTTAGCCAGTGGATTCTAATGTTAAATTTTTCTGGGCAAGTTTGGTTCTGAAATTATCTAAAGACAGCAATAGAGATTACTATTTTTATAATTTTCAAATATAATGAGTACTAATATCTTGAATGTGTTATGCTGTAATTTGAGAAAAATTATATATAGCACAAGGCCATTTGCAAGTGCTCATAGGATGGGGAAAGGCATCTGTAAATCACTAATCAGGATGTGTATAAACATATGACCAGTCTTAAAATTTATATCACCAATAAGGAACAAGAAGATTCGACGGATTCCTGCCAATAAAATAAAATGAGAAAAGTATTGCTTATGATTATTTTTTGGAAGCCTAAAAAAAGACTACTTATCTCTGTCAGAAAAAAAAAAGTGCTTTCGGGTTCCAGAAAGGTAATAATATAAAACCTGGATCAATGAGCAATCAAAGCTGAGAAGGATTAAGTTTTCTAGTTGTAGTGTTTCTAGGGAGTTACCGATTTTCACCCATCTGTCATGTTCTTTACGATGTGTTTCAAGACATTGAAAAGGAACCAGAAAATAATAGTAGAACCCAATAAACAAAACCCAACAGAGAAGTCTCTAATGGCTGATGGTCTGTAAGCATAATGTCAATTTGTCCTGTTTTAGGCAAAGAAATGGAAGGACTGTTAGGGACGAAGTTTAACCTACATAGATATGACTTAATACTTTGAAAAAAAATAAGAAAACATAATATAACCTAATAAAGAAAATTACAACAAATACTTCTATTAAAAATACTCTCCAGGTATTTACTAATTTTAAGGCATAGCATGTGAAGATTTTTATGGGTATTAATGTATTTTTTTAAACAAAAATTACCCTATGAAAAGACTCTCTATGACTGTCACTACTTTTGAGATTAGCAAAATACATTTCAAAAGCCAGGAATTCGTGATATATAGCTTTGAAATATGCAAGTTTGAAGCCAAGAAATATGGAGAAATTTTGAGAAGAAACAAAACTGAAATTTGCAGAAAGCTGTAAGATTAAGGGAAATGAAATATTTGCATAGGATCTGATGTATCACTATAGGAAATAGTTTTATGGCCATAGCTTATTAGCAGTTAACTTCAGTTCTCTATTTATTGTGAAGAACATTTTACAGGCTTCTAACATTTTTCACAGAAGGAAGCTCTGGTGATTTGAATGAGAATGACTCCCATAAGGCTCATATGTTGGTCTCAAGGTGGTAGACATATTTAGGAGGAATTAGAAAACGTGGCCTTACAGAAGGAGGCGTGGCCTTGATACAGTAAGTGTGTCGCCAGAGGGTCAACTATTCCAGTTGGTTCTCCTGCCTTGTGGTTGTTGTTTTAATATGTAAGCTCTCAACTACTGCTCCAGTGCTGTATCTGCCTGTCTGCTGCCATGCTCCCCAACATGATGGTTCTCTCCTGTATAACTACAGTCTCAAATTAAATATTTCATAAGTTGTCTTGGTCACTATATCTTGTTACAGCAGTAGAAAACTAACTAAGATAGAAAGGAATTTCTTTTAGTTTTTTTTTTTTTCCTAGAGCTAAAAAACAGCGAGGAGCATTCCAATATTCTCTGCAAATTCCCCACAGCTGTATAAGACTAACCTGATCTAGGAAAACTAAGTTGGTCATTTTCTCTTCTTTTTTCTCTTTCTGACATTTCATCAGAAGATATGTCATGGTCTCTTCTCTTTCTGTCTCTCTTTGCCATTTTCTATTGTTGTGACCTCTGACCATCCAGATCTATCCAGGAAGCACTCTGTTCTGAACTGAACGAATTAGCATTGGCGTTATGTTTCCATTTAGCTTTTATTAAGGTGAACAGCTTTATCTTCTTCTATGTGTCTGTCTCAGCCACTGTCTCTTCCTTTCTCCTTTGATTCCACTTTTTAAAGTGATAAAAAGAGCTATAAGTATTCAGAATCACCGCCTTCCATGCCAGACTATAATATAAAAGCAAAAATAAAAAATTCAAGTACAAAACTAAAGGTCAAATATAAAGGAGAGAAAGTGCGGCTTACAAGGATAGACATAACAGAAGAGGTGTAAGAAAGGACACGCTGATGATATGCCTATTGCCAAAGGCTGGGAGTCAAGGGGACACCATCTACAGATACTGCAGTGCAAAGTTGAAAGGGACATTTTATCCAGGACTCTCTTTTTCTGAACTCCACATAGCCCTGATTTTAAAAGCACTCCTCCGTATATGCAAATTCCAAGTCATTTTGAGTTCCTGACTCAGCCTGATTCAGTGCTAGCCCTGGGGCTGACATAATTAATTTGCTGAGGTCTGCAAAGTTCCTTACTACTTAATCTTCTGCTTCCCAAATATTGCCGCTCACCTCTCCTCTCAGGTTCTCTGTGCCTTCCCAGAACTGTGTCTGGATAAAATCTCTTGTTCTGTTTCTTTTTTCCTGGTGACTCGAAGAGGATAAATGTAAACAAGTACGTTTGGTCTGCCATGTTCAATCTGAAGTCCTGCCACTCGTTACAAAACTGTTGGTATCTGCAATTTAGAAACTGTCTGTGCTGCAAAATTTAATTACATTCTCTTCTTAATTTCCTTCTTACAGCTTAGATGATCTGCTACATCTTTTCAGACATTCTTATCAAATTTCTCTGATTTCACCCTGTAAGCATCCACCTAGCCAAATACCATTATTTCCTTTGAGTACATCCAAGATGAGAAGGAACACTGCTACTGAATGCAGAAGTAACTCAGCATTGTGGGAATTTTATCATCAGATTCGTTAGCTACTTCGGCAATATTGACTGGAGAATGTAACTCATCCAGTTTACCCTTTATTTTTATTCACAACAACAAAATATCTACCATTATACTATTCAAGTCTCACATCAAGTTGTATTATCACAAACACACGAATGCACACACACACACACACACACACACACACACACACACACACACACTTATGTTAGCCTTGTTTCACAAAATAAACCTACCATCTTGGAAACACTGAAATGTTTTGTATCGTTGATCAACCACCTAACTGACTCATCCAATAGGAAGCCTTCAGTACTGAATTCACTTGTCATTCCAGCAGCGTTCAGCATACTTTCCTCTCTTCAGTTCTTGAAAGCTGTTCTGTCCTTCCAATGATGCCCCTTCTGCCTCCAACTGTGCCCACTGCTCAGTCACTTTCCATCCATCTTTCTCTTATGATTCAATGAATGTTCTGAATACTGCAGCGCTTCTTTCCTAACATCTTTTCATCCTTTGATCTGGATGCTTTGGTTTGAGACATTTGCTTTGACTCCCAGTCTGGTGTCAAATCAGAGCTCTCCCTGACTCACCTCCACGTGTTGTAATTACATGACATGCAACCATCATTCTGGCTTCCTACAGTTGTAAGTCTACACCTGTTTGCTCTTTAATTCCATCCTTTTCTATAACAGTAATCAGCTCCAGACTCATCGTCTCTCACCCGCACTTTACTTCCAGGCAGCCATGCCTATTCCTGAGACTCAGTCGTATGCCTTAATTACTTCCTCAGTTTGTTACCTACAAAGATGAAGAGACCTTTCAACTCAAATATAGCTAGACTCTCCCGTCCTCTTTACTTTTGTTTTGATCTTGACACACCTGAGAAGAAGAAATCTGAACTGAAGAATTCCCTCAATCAGATTGGTGTGTGGGCCTATCTGTGGATATATCTGTGGTATGCTTTGAATGTCTAGGATCATTCTGGTTTTCTTTTTTTTTTCTTTTTTTCTTTCTTTCTTTTTTTTTTTTAATGAATTTACATGTCTCAACTTCCCTGGGCAAGATTATGCTTTTCTACTCTGTCACCACCAGCCTTATCTTACCATGGCCAGTGAAATTGGTAAGTAATTTTTAAGATTCAGTATTTGATTAACTTTGTTATGTACAATATTCTATGTTATTGTCCTCTGGTTTCCAGTTTATAGTTAAATATTTTTTTCCTTCGAATGCTTTGTAGAGTTGGAGCTATCTTTAGAATACTTGAAAGCTCAAAATATGGCCTAGAAGTCAGCAATGAGCAAGATTAAATGTTAGTATGGCAGACTACTGTACACATTTTGAAGATTTCTGAACACTTAGAATTTACTGCTGATCAATCTTGTACTTTCTTGAAGTAAATATTTGCAATGCCTTTTTTTCTTTTTCTTCTTTTTTTATTGGATATTATATTTACATTTCAGATTTTATCCCCTTACCCCATTACCCCCAACAGCCAAGAACCTCCTATCCCATAACCCCTGCTTATATAAGGATGTGCCCCCACCTACCCCCCACACTCCCCTCTCCCCACCCTCAAATCCACCCCCCCACTCAGTGTTCAGCCTTCATGGGACCAAGAATCTCCTCTCCCACCTATGCCCGACAAGGTCATCCTCTCCTACATATACAGATGGAGTTATGGGTCCCTCCCTATGTGCTCCCAGACTGGTGGTTTAGACCCTGGGGAGCTCTGGTTGGTTGGTATTGTTGCTCTCCTCATGGGGACACAAACTCTTTCAACTCCTTCAGTCTTCTCTCTAACTTCGCCATTGGGAAATCCTTGATCAGATCGATAGTTAACTGTGAGCATCCACCTCTGAATATGTCAGACTCTGGCAGACTTCTAAGGAGACAGCTATATTAGGCTCTTGTCAGCATGCACTTCCTGACATCCACATCAGTGTCTACCTTTGGTGACTGCACATGGGATAGATACCCAGATGGAATGGTCTCCAGACAGCCCCTCCTTCAGTTCCTGTCCCACACTTTGTCTCCATATTTACTCCCTTGAGTATTTTGTTACTCTTTCTAAGTAGGACCGAGTCATCCATACTTAGTCTCCCTTCTTCATGAGCTTCATGTGGTCTGTGAGTTGAATCTTGGTTATTTCACGCTTTTGGACAAATATCCACTTATCAGTGAGTGCATACCATGTGTGTTCTTTTGTGATTGGATTACCTCACTCAGGATGATATTTTCTAGTTCCATCCATTTACCTAAGAATTTCTCGAATTCATTGTTTTTAATAGCTGAGAAATACTCCATTGGGTAAATGTACAACAAATTTTTATATCCATTCCTTTATTGAAGGACATCTGGGTTCTTTCCAGCTTCTGGCTATTATAAATAAGGCTGCTATGAACATAGTGAAGCATATGTCCTTGTTATATGTTGGAGCATCTTCTGGGTATATGCCCAGGAGTGGTATAGCTAGGTCCTCAGGTAATGCTATGTCCAATTTTCTGAGGAAATGCCAGACTGATTTCCAGAGTGCTTATACCAGCTTGCAATGATATATTTTAAAATCTATTGCATAATATCATATATTTACCAAATTATGTATGCATCTGACAAAATAAACAAGAGAGTCAATATCAAATAATGTCTTATTACAAAAAAGATATGTAATCAAAATGCTATGTTAATTAGCTTGGCCTACCCATTTTTATCTTCCATATACACATGAAAACAGGACATTACACTCCATAAAAACATTAAATTATGATCTGTCAATTTTAAATAATTATAATGTAAAATTGAATTAATAAAATAATTTTCTTTATTTTCAAGTAGTTTTAAAATCTTGAGAAAACAAAGACAAATGTAAAAATGACTATAATCTAGTGGAATAGATGGAATCTTATGTAATAGAGATGAAATATCATTGAACAGAAGGAAAAGAAAGAAGAATTCTAGAAGAATAAAAAGATAGGTGAGGAGATGATATTTTATGTGATGAATGCCTTGTGTTATATAATGTCAACAATTAATATTGATTTATAAAATAATATTTGTCAGTATTTCATAATATATACATTCTAATTTTATTTTATTTTAATAATTAAGTCATAGAAAATTTCCCTAAATTTTTTAAGAACATGTAATAACATACTGCTTTCTGGTTTTGTGTGTGTGTGTGTGTGTGTGTGTGTGTGTGTGTGTGTTGCTCTGAAAACTACCTTTGTGAATCTGTCATCAGTTCAGTGAAGAAGCATTAATGCTAATACTCAGAAATATAAGTTATTAACCATATATATGATGTTTTCATTTTTTATTTTTGAGCTCTAATATTCACACTCTTATGAATGAAATATAATAGTCAAATTTTATTCTACAGAATATATTGATATTTGACTTTCTCTAACTGTAATCTATAAAGTATCAGAAAAATGTTTAAAGTAAAAACATGAACAATCTAAAATAAACTCTTTGTTAATGCTAAAAAAAAGATTCAGTATTTGATTTATTCAGTTTGTTTATTGCTTTGTCTTCTGTAACAATATACTTAGAGGGTTTTTTCATTGAAACACTTGTATTTTGTTTGTGATTTAATATTAAAAATATATGAAAAGTCTAAACATATTCTGTTTGTACATTTGTATATATAAATATGTATGCATATAAATCTGCACCTATATTTTCTAAAATAATGATAACACAAACATGCATAAATATGATAATTTTCAGATGTTATATATGAAAATATCTTGAAACAAAAACAAGGCTAGACAGCCTATTACCATATTTGTTAAACATTTTAGTATTTTGTCAGAGAGCTTAAGATTGAAATTGTTTTTCTGAGTGAACACATAGAATGACTATTCTGCATCACAGGCTTACAGATCGGTATTCCAGCAGGCTGTTTTCATGGGATGATGTACTCTGTGGGTCACCTTTCAATGCTACCCTGCTCCACTATGCAAAAATGGCCTGAATTCCCTCCTCCAGTGCTTTCTGATTACCTTAGTCTGCTGTCACTTTTCTTTCCCTAATGATAACACTGAAAATTTATAGAAAAAGATGATACATTTTGAACTGTTTGTGCCTAGATGTCATTCAGCTGTTTTGCATTCTGAAGGACAAATTGCATGAAAAATATTAACAGGGTTCTGAAGCTATGTGAGCACAACTCTGTGCAGCTTCGGTCTTGTTAGCAACTGTGGTTAAACAAAGGATCAGGTCAAGTTCAATTTTTACTTTCTGTGACAGTATTGAATAAACTTCATAAGAGTAAGTTCAATATTAGACAAATGTATTCTGAGACTTACTGAACCATTTCCCACCTAAGAGGCAGCCTGCTGTTTCCATCCACTCTCCTTGAAGAGGATCCATTCACCAGAGATAATACTGTGCGGTTTTTGTTCTGTGAAACCACCGCTGACAACTCCCTGTCGTTTTTGAACACTTGGCTTCTCAGGGCTTAACTGTGAATCAGAAATTAAGTTCTTATCTCAGATCTACATTCCCACTCCTCAGTAAACAATTCTAGTAAAGAAAAGTGAGACTCTCATAAGTTTTCTATACAAGAATGAAAACAAGGACTGAAGCAGAAGTGAGTTAGAATATTTCATCTAACTGAATGAATGTTTAGACAGAACATCCTCAAGTGGTAGTTTCCATAGTTAAACAAGCAATTTTTAACTGTAAAATATACCATTTTCAGTGCACATCATATGGTACTTCATTAAAAGATAGATTGGATAGAAGTATAGTTCGGTGCTGGAAGATCCCTATAGTGAGCGTGTGTGCAGGCATACACACACACACACACACACACACACACACACTTAAAAAATACTTCTAATAATTTTCCATGCTTTAATGAATCTCAGTTCTATGGTTAAACAAATTATGCAAATGATTCAAGAACATTGAATAGTAAGCATGGGATTTTTGAGGGCAGCCACTGTGGTAGTTTGCATATGCTTGGTCCAGTGTGACTATTAGGAGGTGCGGCCTTGTTGGAGGAAGTGTGGATTTTTAAGTCCTACACTGGAACGCCACCTAGCATAGAAGAGAAGGCTGTCTGCTGAAACCAGTTTCCTCCTGGCTGCCTTTGCATCAAGATGTAGAACTCTTAGCTCCTTTAATACCATGTCTACCAGGATTCTGCCTTGCTTCCCACAATGATGATAATGGACTGAACCTCTGAAATGGTAATCTAGCCCCAATTAAATGTTTGCCTTTATAAGGGTTACTTTGGCCATTGTGTCTCTTCACAGCAATAAAACCTTACCTAATTACTCAGCCATTCTGTTTGGGAAAGTCTGTGTGGATGAGGAGGCCACACTCTTAGCTTTCTGAGCTTCCATGTAATCATCTGGGAAAATATGAGACTTAAACAGTCTCTGAGGGCTGCTTAAACTTCAAAAACTGTGATAAAGTTTTGAGATGTTACAAATCCCATGAGTATAAATAGAGAGGAAAGTTTATTGCTGTTTTTTCAGCTGTATTTGTTGCATATTATATTAGAGGGAATATTTAATAGGTAGTAAAAAAAAGTTACTGCAGAACAACAGCCCCTGAGATGAATCTGACAAGAACTCTCTCTCTCTCTCTCTCTCTCTCTCTCTCTCTCTCTCTATCTATCTATCTCTCTCTCTCTCTCTTGACGTTTCAGCCTACATGTGAGGTCTCCTGCTGAACTTGGGATCTGAGGACTTAAAAGAATGAGGCAAACTATAGTCTAAGGCTGCAGAAAACCTTACTTTAGTTTTTGTTTACTTTCATATACAAATGAAACAAAGAAAACAATGATTCAAGAAATGTTGTTTGAGTTCAGAAAAACATGGTCAGAAAAACATGTAAATAAATGCCAGTAAGCACATACTAAATATTACCACAGTACCCATTTTCCCAGAACTTTCTCAGGACAGACCAATTTAAACACAATTGCCTGGCACATTCTATAGATTATAGCTAGGAATGCACTGAAGCAAGGCAGAAGGTGATATCCAGATTCAGGGTACAACTGGCTAGATCAGGCTCTATAGCTATGTTCTGATAGTCAACAAGAATAAACATGTCTTGTACATTGAATGTAAATGTTTGTCACAGGAGGCACAAAATCAGGTCTAATAACAATCTAGGGAACAAAATGCACCTGAGGTAAGGACCCTCTGCCTTTTTCCTGGAGCCTCTCTCACAGTTCCCCAAGGCACAGTTCAGCTTGAATCATCCTTTTGAGCCTGTTCCAAAGATTAGTCTACACTATTATATACTCAGGTTTCTGCTTATTTTAAGCTTAACTTCAGTCCTCTCTTAAATTGAGAAATTGTCTTTTCATGTAGGAATAAATTCTAAAAACTTATTCTTTACATTTTATTATTTAAAATCCCATCAATTTTTAGCTTAAAAATACATATTTATAAGGTCCCAGAAAGCGTGAAATAATAAAATATTTGGATTTTACTTTTACAAACAATTCAGAAAACACAAAATGTCTTGTGTTCCTGGGTTAAAAGACGAATGGAGTCAACTAGATTGTAACACAGACATCTTTTATGTTAAGTCATTGGTTTGTAAAATTGACGGTTTTGTAGAAAAGAAACTAACATCTAAATAGAGCATAAATTTTACACATTGTGCAAAATAATTTGTTATGTTTGATAGATAGAAATGAATGCACTTTCTTTTCCAACCTGGTTTATAAGCCATCGTCTACGCATTTCAATGACCCAGCTATCATCCTGCTCCCAATTGCCAGCCAATCTAAAAGATTAACACACAGGCTCTCATCATGCAGGACGTGATGAAATGGGACGTTCTTCATCATTTCCAAGTAGGAGACTGCAGAGATAGCCTCTGGAAGTGCATAATTGAATACTGCTGTGCACCACTTCAAGCAGACTCCCTTTGAAACAGGTGAAAATACAAACCTTTTCAACAGAAATATGTTTTTCTTCATCCCCTCCCTTTCAGTCTCCTCACATCATTATGATTAGTATAATTTAGTGATTAAAGAACTTTTAAAGTGACTTCTGCATAAGCCAAGAGCTGTTATTACTTCCATAGTCTGAAATAAGAATAATCACAAATATTACATCATTAAAACTCTCAGATACCCTGGCTTCCATTAATCTGAACACTGGGAGAAGAAAAGATCAATACTAGCATTGATACATACTGAATAGCTGTTTCACACAGCAAGGGACACTATGATGGCTGGATGTCAGAACCACAGCCTAAAAATTTTAATCTGCTAGTAATGTAGAAATAAATCTTCCCAGATTCAATTAAAATTGTACATGAAGATTGTAGGGACAATATGTCAGAGACTACAAAAGCATCCACAGGACCCTTTTATGTGAGTGATAATGGAAAGGGATCACTCAGAAAAAGATACCGAGTTCATAAGAAAATGCTGGAGAACAAGCTCACACTGAGCAAAAATGAGATGCCTTCTTGTCGTTTGCTGAATGCCTTTTTACCAGGTTGTGAATAAATGTGGCTTTAATGGTATTTTTTTTCATTCAACTTCATGTTTTTTTGAATGCTTTTTATGGCATGCAATGGAAGATGTTGATATTCCAGGGCTTCTGATAGTAATGAAATTTTAATGCGTATTTAACAACTTCTTTCTCCAGGCCTTTGCAATAGAGAATGTTCATGGCTTGCTGTTTATAACCTTTATGGAAGTGCTTCTTTAAAAGAGTATTTTCCAATAAACCAACAATAGCTGTCTGGTTACAATTAGTTTGTAGACTAAAAGTGTAGTAAAATGTAATTCCCTGTAGTAATTATTTATGTCTGTTTGTTTACCTGTGTCTGTATGTCTCTATATGTGTCTGTGTCTCTCTGTGTGTTTAGAGGTTATAATGTATATGGAAAATACTTTTTTAATTTCATTTCCTTGATGAGTTATTACCTTCCTAATTCTCCATAAACTGAAATGTATTGAGGGTATACTATTGAAAGTGACTTACAAGCTCAGCCGCTAAGTAACAGAGGGACTAATTGGGAAGGATATGGAAGTGCTAGTTTGCTGAGGATGCCAAAATCTAGGGATTATGAATGTTTTCTGCCTCACAGACCTGGAGATGAGAAGTCCATCATCAGAGTATTAGAGAGCTGGCGCCCAAGGACTCTGATAAAATAATGTAGCCCAAGTCTCCCTCCTGAACCTGTAAATGACCATCCTTCTGTTGACGAAGTGCCGTGTGCTTTATTAGCTCAGAGGACCCTATCTATTAATGAAGCCATAATCTGAGGGCAGGACCTTTAGAGTTCAACATACAATTTTGGATGCTCTATGCTCTGAACCTGAGCAATATTGTGTCCTTTTTCACTTTTAATGGTTTCACAGTTGAAGAAGAACGTAAGAATTTCTCCAGGTAATTACTAATTAACTGTCCTGGACATATCAGAGCAATGGTGTTCTCTGAATTCCTGTTTACTTCACCCCACAGATTTCCTCTTTTACCTCCATCTAGAAAATTCTTCAGTGAACTCTATATTTCCCCTGTTCTTCATTGGTTTTGGTAAGATCCACCTAGACTACCTTTGAACATTGCTTTTGCCTTAACCTCCAGAGTACAAGGATTGTTGTAATGGGCACTAAACCATTATGTCCTGTAATGTTCTTTCAAATTAATCTACATATAAAAAGTATCAAAATGTGTGAGTGTAGACTTCAAGAAAATCAAACATGATTAATATTTTGATACAGCAGGGAATTTTAGAAATATATACCAACCAGGATTAGTGAGATGGCTCAGTGGATAACATGCCTGCCATCAAGTCTGGGGACCAGAATTTCATCTTAAGTTCCCACACGGTGGAAAAGATTACTGACTCCCACAAGTTATCCTTTGATCTCAGTGGGTTCACTGTGTGTGACTTACATATGTAAACACAAAACAATAATTTTTTTAAAAAGAAATTTATACTAAGCAACGATAATTCTATATAATGAAGAAATTTAGACATTACTCATATCCTCCAAAGAAAAGCTGAAAATTCACAAGTCAGGATTGCTTTTAAAAGACATCATATCATAACACAAACTTATGGTAACTTTGTGAAAATTATGCCTGGACATTTGTTAAAGTGCAAGGCCAGACTATATTGAGGGATGTGGTAATAGAAAAACAAAGCTTTTATGCTTCAGTCTTGGAGAGGGTATCTCACTGTATAGCCAAACGACAAGTTGTAGCCAGAAAAGGAAGTTTAGAGGCTGGAGATGTGATTCAGGTGTCAAAGGGCTTGCTATGCAAACATGAATATCTGATATAAATACCTAGTGTGAAAGAGCATGTCTGTGATACTACTGCTAGGTAGGCACAGAAAAATAGGTCGCTGGAGGCACTGTAGGGAGACAGTCTAGCTGAACACAGCTCAAGGTTCAATGAGAGACAAACTCAAAACCTGAGGTGGATACCAATTGAGTAAAACATACACCTACATACACACACATGCACACACACAGTGTACACACACAGAGAGAAAGTGAGAGAGTCAGAGTGACAGAAGGAGACAGAGACACAGAGAGACCGAGACAGAGAAGTGAGAGAAAGAGAGAGAAGACAGGGATTCAATAGTACATGGCTTTTATCACAACAGTTTTGAATGTAAAAAGGCAGGAGGATAGCAGGTCAAAGTTATCCTTGGTTATATTGTGAACTCAAGGACAGCCTGTACTATATGCGTTCCTTTCTCTCCATAGGAAAACAAACGAAAATGAGTTCAGAGGAACGGTAAACCAACTTGAAATGGTTCTTGCATTCTTTTTTTTTTTTTTTTTAATATTTTGTCATTTTTATTGCCTTTTTTAAAACAGTCCAGTCGCTACCCCCTCCCAGTCTGTCCTCCCACAGTTCCTCATCTCATTCCTTCTCCCCCTGTCTCCAAGAGGGTGTTCTCCTCCACCACCAGGCCTCCCCACTTCCTAGGGTCTCAAGTTTCCCCAGGGTTAGGCAAGTCTTCTCCCACTGAGGCCAGACCTGGTAGTCCTCTGCTGTATATGTGTCATGGGCCTCAGACCAGCTAGTGTATGCTGTCTGGTTGGTGACTCCATGTCTGAGAGATCTCGGGGGTGATGGTAAATTGAGACTGCTGGACTTCCTATAATCACCTTCCTATATAACTTCTTCTAGCCTTTCCCTAAGTCAAACTCAGGAGTCCCCGACTTTAATCCAATGGTTGAGTGTAAGTATCCACATCTGTCTGAGTCAGCTGCTTGTTGGGCCTCTCAGAGAACAGCCATGCTAGGCTCCTAATATCAGGCCTGAGAGCCACCAATTTGGGCATGTCACTAGGCCACCTTTCCCTTAGTATATTCTTCATTTTTGTCCCTGTAGATTTTTTTAGACAGGAACAATTCTAGGTCAGTTTTTGACTGTAGAATAACAATCCCATCCCTCCACTTAATGCCCTATTTTACTTTTCTTTTCTTTTTAATTAAATATAGTATTTATATTTCAGATTTTATCCCCTTACTCCATTCTCTCCACCACCCAGGAACCCCCTATCCCATCCTCCCTTGTTCTGCTTCTATGAGGATGTGCCCCCACCTACAACCCCACTCCCACCTCCCCACCCTTGAATCCCCACCACTCGGTGTTCAGCCTTTATAGGATCAAGGATCTCCTCTCCCACCTATTCCTGACAAGGTCATCCTCTCCTACATATAAAGATGGAGTCATAGGTCCCTCCCTATGTGCTCCCAGACTGGTGGTTAAGACCCTGGGGAGCTCTGGTTGGTTGGAATTGTTGCTCTCCTCATGGGGGCACAAACCCTTTCAGCTCCTTCAGTCTTCTCTCTAACTTCTCCATTGAGAACCCCTTGATCAGATTGATGGTTAGCTGTGAGCATCTGCCTCTGAATATGTCAGACTCTGGCAGACCTCTAAAGAGACAGCTATATCAGACTCCTGTCAGCATGCACTTCCTGACATCCACATTAGCATCTACCTTTGGTGACTGCACATGGACTAGATACCCAGGTGGAATGGTCTCCAGACAGCCCCTCCTTCAGTTTCTGTCCCACACTTTGTCTCCATATTTACTCCCTTGCGTATTTTGTTACTTTTTCTAAGTAGGACCGAGGCATCCATACTTAGTCTTCCTTCTTCATGAGCTTCATGTGGTCTGTGAGTTGAATCTTGGCTGTTTCAGACTTTTGGGCTAATATCCACTTATCAGTGAGTTCTTTTGTGATTGGGTTACCTCACTCAGGATGATATTTTCTAGTTTCATCCATTTACCTAAGAAATTCTCAAATTTATTGTTTTTAATAGCTGAGAAATACTCCATTGTGTAAATGTACCATATTTTCTTATCCATTCCTCTGTTGAAGGACATCTGGGTTCTTTCCAACTTCTGGCTATTATAAATAAGGCTGCTATGAACATAGTGGAGCATATGACCTTGTTATATGTTGGAGCATCTTCTGGGTATATGCCCAGGAGTGGTATAGCTGGGTCCTCAGGTAATGCTATGTCCAATTTTTTGAGGAACCTCAAGACTGATTTCCAGAGTGGTTGTACCAGCTTGCAATCCCACCAACAATGGAGGAGTGTTCCTCTTTCTCCACATCCTCACCAGCATCTACTATCACCTGAGTTTTTGATCTTAGCCATTCTGACTGGTGTGAGGTGGTATCTCAGTGTTGTTTTGATTTGCATTTCCCTGATGACTAAGGATGTTGAGCATTTCTTAAGGTGCTTCTTGCCCATTTGAGTTTCCTCAGTTGAGAATTCTTTGTTTAGCTCTGAACCCCATTTTTAGTAGGGTTATTGGTTGTTTAAAGTCTAATTTCTTGAGTTCTTTGCATATATTGGATATTAGCCCTTTATCAAATGTGGAATTGGTAAAGATCTTTTCCCAATCTGTTGGTTGCCGTTTTTGTCCTATTGACAGTGTTCTTTGCCTTACGGAAGCTTTTCCACAACAGGACTCCTAAACCTGATAAACAACTTCATCAAAGTGGCTGGATATAAAATCAACTCAAACAAATCAGTAGCCTTCTTCTACTCAAGGGTTAGACAGGCTGAGAAAGAAATTAGAGAAATGACACTCTTTACAATAGTCATAAATAATATAAAATATCTTGGAGTGAATCTAACCAAGCAAGTGAAAGGTCTGTATGATAAAAACTTCAAGTTTCTGAAGAAAGAAATCGAAGAAGATCTCAGAAGATGGAAAGATTTCCCATGCTCATGGATTGGCAGAATTAATTTAATAAAAATGGCCATCTTGCCAAAAGCAATCTACAGGTTCAATGCAATCCCCATCAAAATTCCAAATCAATTCTTCATAGATATAGAAAGAGCAATTTGCAAATTCATTTGGAATAACAAAAAACCCAGGATAGAAAAAAACTATTCTCAACAATTAAAGAACTTCTGGGGGAATCACCATCCCTGACCTCAAACTCTACTACAGAACAATAATGATAAAAATTGTATGGTATTGGTACAGAGACAGGCAGGGAGATCAATGGAATAGAATTGAACACCCAGAAATGAAACCACACACCTGTTGTCACTTGATCTTTGACGAAGGAGCTAAAACCATCCAATGGATAAATGACAGCATTTTCAACAAATGGTGCTGGTTCAACTGGAGGTCAGCATGTGGAAGAATGCAAATCAATTCATTCTTATTCCCTTGTACAAAGCTCAAGTCCAAGTGGATATAGGACCTTCACATAAAACCAGATACACTGAAACTAATAGAAGAGAAGGTGGGGAAGACCCTCGAATACTTAGGTACAGTATTTTCCTCTATTACTTAGGCGAAAAGTTTCTGAACAGAACACCAATGGCTTATTCTCTAAGATTAAGAATTGACAAATGGGACCTCATAAAGATGTCCTCCTTTTCTACTTGAGATAGACTCCACAAGTTTCTTATCCCACTGTTGGGCATTTCATCCAAGGTCCCTCTCTTTGACCCTGGAGAGTCTCTCACCTCACTGGTCTCCTGTACTTTGGGTCTCCCACCTACCCCTCCCATGAGGTTGCATATTTGCATTCATTCTGCTGGCCCTAGGGGCTTCTCTCCTGCCCCCATACCTGATAATGTTCCCCCTTTCATTTCTCCCACCCAGATCTCTCCTACCCTCCCCTTTCTTCTCCCTCCCAAGTGGGATTGAAGCGTTCCTATTTGGGCCCTTCTACTTGTTAACCTTCTTGAGTTCTGTGGATTGAATTCTAGGTATTCTGTACTTTTTTGACTAATATTCACTTATTAGTAAGTAGATACCATTCTTGTCCTTTTGGGTCTGAAATACTTCACTCAGGAGGATATTTTCTAGTTCCAACCAATTACTTGCAAAACTCTTGATGTCCTTTTTCTTAATAGCTGAGTAGTGTTGTATTGTGTAAATGAACCACATCTTCTGTATCCATGCTTCTGTTGTGAGAAATCTGGGTTGTTTCCAGCTTCTGGCTATCACAGATAAAGCCGCTATGAACATAGTGGACATAGTGGAGCACGTACTCCTGTGACAAGGTGGGGCATCTTTTGGTATATGCCCAAGAGTGGTATAGCTGGGTCTTTTTCAGATAGATCTATCTCCAGTTTTCACTCTTGCACTCTAATAGAAGAAAAACCTGGTACCATCAGATAGCCAGAGGGAAAGTGAAGAATGGGGAACAGGCTTTAGTTTTCAGAAATGTCGGCTATAAAAGATAGATTTTTCTAGTTAACCTCACTCAGAAGAGTTCTTAGCTATAATTTTGCTTAGAAAGAAATATAAAGATAGGCCTAGGACAAATTTTGAACCCTAATTAAAGTTCGACAATGCATAGGATCTTTCCACAATTGGCAGCATTTTGATGACACAGATGAATAGAAAAGAAGTATATAAACTTGCAGACTGCTAAAATTCTTTTGAATTTAATGTGGCATCTATTTTTTATCACCATGTTCTTGCTCCTCATTTTTAAATACACTTTAGTTAACATGTAGCTACATAACTCGCTCTCTTGTCTCTCTTTCCTCCAGCACCGCTCATGTCCCACTTCAGTCTCCCGTAAGCCACTGGCCACGTTGTCTTTGATTAAATGCTTTATAGTAATTGGAAAGCCAGCATTTAAATCAGTGTTTCAAAGCAGGGCACCAATATCCTTAGAGCTTCAGGATATGTGAGCACATAAAAATTTAACTTCTATCCAGAAAGACAAAGGATAATCATGTAACTTCTTTCAGGGTTAGTTCATCTTATGCCAACTTAAAAACTAAGATACATAAAGTTTTCAAGAGTGTGTCTGCTTCACATGAGCTTAATACTAGAGCTATCTTTTTGCTGTAAAAGTCAAATTTCTAGATATTTAGTCTGTTACTTTGTTTCTTATCTCTACTGCTGAAGAAACTACAAAGATGTTCCTTAGCTTTAAGGAGCTAAAAGTTTTCCACATAAATTTACCTTTGAAGATAGCCTTGTGGATAAATTTTCTAGCAATAACAAAAAAAAAAAAAAACATAATAATAAGAACCAGATGTCATAAGAGAAAGATTCTTACATTTAATTTTTGAAAGAAAACAGCCATAAAGAAAAAGAAACCTTTTGTTACAGCTCACATGTCAACAATAGTTGTATGGACCAAGGTCAAGTTTTCTCTTAAAGAAAAAACCATTGGTTATAAATTTGTCAGCTTGTTGATAAGGTAGGAACCTTGCCAGAAAAAGGTTTTATACCCTTCCTATAAGTATTACCTGCTTTATTTTTAGCTTTTTCTTTTGTTCCTGCTGTGAATGGCAAAGACATGACATGAATATAAAGACTTATGAAATTTTAAAAACACAAGCTCGGATTGGAGAGCTGAATCAAGCTTTTGACATCCTGACGTTCAGCAGAAGTGGTATTTAGTTATAGAATCCAACTTGGGATAAAATGTGAAAATGATACCAATTAATGTTTCCAATAAATAAGTCAAAGAACAGAGTGAACAATGTTTTCTGTCTTGAGAAGAAGGCTAAGTCAAATGAAAGGAAATTTCAAAACATGGCAATGTGGATGATCACATGCTGAGTATAAGAAAGCAACAAATGAAGGGTCATGGGTTTTTTATTGCAGTTCCTTTCCCTGTCTCAAATCATGACATTAACATTCTCTATTATACCAGAAAGTGTTGTCCCACAAGCCTTTACTGTCAGCAATGACACTTTTACCTCCCTGGCCATTCCTGGTTTGTTGACAAAAGCCTTCAGATTTCCCTTCCTGTTTCATCATTAAATATAAACAACCATGAGATTGTCATAGGTATCCTCACTGGATATATTTTTTTCCTCCTTCCTTTGTTCCTTCCTTCCTTTTTTCTTTCTTTTCTTCTTTCTTTCTTTCTTTTTTAAGTATTTGCTAATTTATCTTACTCTTAAGAATGCATAGAGGTTAGGTGCTGCCTGCTCCAGCAAAAGGATCCTTAAAAAGTGCCAAATCAGAGCTTTATAGACATTTGTGACTCTACATGCTGTTGTGAGGGGAATCACACACATGTTAAGATGTCTGTGATCCTATTGTCATGTGTATTTACATGAATATATTATTATGGATGACTTTTATTGATTAATATTCTTTCACAAACAGTTATGTCACTGATAGTTGTTTTCAAACTATTTTTATATATCGTTTAGCTACCTGAGGGAACTGTTTTGAGTTACTGTTATTTTTATTCTTCATTTATTTCATTAAAAAGTGTGGTTAGCTTTTTTTTTTTTTTTACTAAATACTAGTAATAGACTTGAGATAATTAACTTATAAAATAAAAAATTATTTTTGGCTCATAGATTTGGAAAGTGTGCTCATACATCTCTGGATGAAGAAAGTAACACATTTGGCAGGAACATTTGGCTCAGAAGAGAACAAACCAAAAGGAAGGGTGGGATTTGGATCTCACATCCTTGGAAGAGTAAAGCATTAAGGATTTAATAACATCCACCAAGGACCAACTTCTAAAAGATCTGGGATCTGCCAGGGACACATCCTAAAGATGTTGTGAAATAATACAAATTCACATTACAGCAATGACTAGCTTTAAACCAGGTTTAGTGTCTCATATCTGTTCCACCAGCACTGGAGATTGAATAAAGAAGCCCTTTGGCTTAAGGGTCAGTCTAAACATCATTAGAATACTTATTTTACAAACAAAAAGAGACCAGTCTTCTCAACATTTGGGTGCATTCCATTTATGGATAAGATTTATCTCATGTTTCCCTAATCTAAGCCACAAACACACACACACACACACACACACACACACACGAATATAAATAGGTATGTATAAATATATTGTATATTAAAGCTATGTATTTGAGAGGGAACAAGTGATTGGGCATCAGACAGTTGGAAGGAAGAGTTGGAATGGAAAGGAAGAAATGATAAAATTACATATTAATTTCAAATTTCAGATTAAGAAAAATCATCTTAAGGGAATTGAACCTCATATGAATACAACTAGTTTTCCCAGTGGAATATTTTTTTATGCCACAAAGGTCTTAGTAATTCTTGTATGTGTCTCAAGTAGGTATACCATAATAAATTTTATCTATTTTGCTTCCCTGATAATTGGAGCTGGTAACAGCTCATAATGTGGTCACAGTATTTTCACAGGTTATTCAAATACCTCCAATGTGCACCGGTGTCCTTCCTCCCATTGCTCCACTATTGCAATTGTTACTCACCCTACATTGTTCCTGCAGAATATCACAGTTCACTATGATCCACACAGTGTACAAATCTTTAAAATGCAAAACCTTCCCAGGTAGATATTAATGTAACCTTAAGTCAGAAGCAGTGTGCACATTAACTAAAACTTGATAATAATTATTCTACAGCAATACAGAAAATCATGAAAGCAATTTAATGTTCCTAAATTAAATAATATTAAGAAAATATATGATCTCCTGTTGGGAGCCAACTCCTAGCAGAAAGTGGCTATCGTCTTTGCAGCCATCTCGAGCCATATACCCTGACAAGAGACTTGTTTTCAACAGCCTACAACTGAACACACACTGAGAAACATCTTGTTTATCCCACATATCTTGTTTTGCTGTTTAATGCCCCCAGCTGCAAGACCATGGTGCATATAATATCCATGCCTGCATGGCATGTGCTATCTACACCTGCAAGACACACGTGGTATCCACACCTACAAGGCACGTGGCAAAGCGTATAAATACCCAGATTTCCTTTCAATAAAAGAGACTTGATCAGACTCTCTGTCTTGTCTCCATTCTTTCCATCTTTTCCCCCTCCATCCCCACTCTCTCTCTTGCTAGACCCTGACCCTCGGACCAGAGGAGCAGCTCAGGCTGGGACACAGTGGGCCTCAACCATGGGGTAGTACAGTTCTCAACGATCCCCTATTTCACTCATCTGTATTAATGAAATGTAAACACAAAGATGTACATCTACATTTTCTTAGATTCTAGTCTCAATTACATATGAAGTTGTACATACTATTTTTCACTTGATATTAAATTATAGATGTTGTTGGATGCTAGCTATAGTTTTGGTAACCATATTTTTTTAATAGTAATACCTTTGGCACAAGCAGCTACAAGATCTTTGCTCTCCAGTCATTCCTAGGAATTCACTGCAGTTTGTCACAGGAATATTCCTTTGGATCCATTTCCCTGCATTCACTGACTGGAGTTCCCAAAGTCACCACTCAGAGCATACTCTATAGCTTATAGCTTGTAGTAGCAAGGACAATGTCAACCACTTCTTTAAATCTTAGTATTCACTTGAGAAACACTTTCTGTAGTGCAAATTATCTATTTACACTTTTTCCGTTTTTTCTTACCTTAAGGATATTGGATCCTTGTTCACTGACGTTAACTCAGAGCTATATTGTTTTCTTGTGTGTATATATGTGTGCATGAGCTCTTATCTTCATGAATGTGAATACATGACATGGCATGCGCCTGGATGAAAGTACAACCATAAGTGTTGGTCCAAGCCTTTCATCAAATTTATAACAGAGTCCCTTGTTGTGCCCATGAGCTCCTGGGATTGTTTTGTTTTCACCTTTCATGGAGCTGTAGGAGATGCATGCTTATAGATGGATATTTCTGAATCTCATTTTATTTGGTTTCTGGGAATTTGAACTCAAAACTTGAGAGTTGCATGACATGCATTTTACTCAATGAGACATTTTCTCAGCCCAAGGTTACATTTATTTTTAAAAATATAATTTCTGGTAATTTTTTGATACTTAATACAAGGGACTTTCAGCTCTCCTCTCTCAACCCCTCCCAGATCCTCCCAGGGCAGCATCACGCAATGTCTTATTCTCTAAAGTTTGCAGCCTCCTTCTTATGTTAGTGGTGTCTTCATGAACCATGAATTTATGTTCCCTGTATATATCTTCCTGATGAGGCACTGTCTCTAAATGAGATTCTAAGTATGTCCATGAATTGTACATGTTTTCCCAAATTAAATATTCAAATTGATGTCTATGAATAATCTGGGTTTTAAATTTAGCACCCTAGAGAAGTGAACACTTTTTGTGACATACTTTTCTCTGCAGGGTCAGTACTGAGGGTCTGCAAGAGCAGTTCTTATAAGAGACTTGCTATCACTGTTCTCTTGACATTTTACCCACACGTGTGGTGAAAATGTATATGCAAAAAAAAGCTGCACACACTCATTGTCTGTTGCACAGTAGTTGTAAATTCTGTCAGCACTTATGATTTGTTCCTGTCACTCAAGTATGGAAAATGAATGTATAAGGAAAAGTATAAGGTTGTAAAAAGTAGAGACATTTTTTTCTGTGATATTTTCTTGCACCTGGAAGAACATGGCACAAACTTCGTGTCCTATTTATGGAATTTAGTACACAGAATCTTTCTAAAACAGGCAGGAGCTATTCTTTGTAATGTCATCTGTCATTCCTCTTTTTTTTTTTTTTTGGTTACTTAGCATAAGGCCTAATTCACCTGAGGAGGAATAGTAAAGGGGCTCCTTTGTCTGAAGTTACATAGACTATGACCAACCTGTAAGTACTAATATTGCTCTTAGTATATTCACATAAAATGAATTACATGAGAAAAATAGAGCCAAAGAAATTGTATTTACTTTTGAAAATCCTGTTCAACTTGTTATATCACCATAAAAACTCCGTATCATTCCCTCTCATACGTATTCATTGTTTCTAATTCGATTTTTATTAGTAGTATACAATCTCAGAAATTTATCTTATATTAATATTTTAAAAATTCAGTCCCTAAAGAGTACCCCATACTAGGTGTGGCTTTCTGCTTACTGACAAGTTATTTCATTAGTGTGTTAGACCAATTGTTTATCTACTTTCCTTACCAAATAATATTCAGAAGTGATAACTGTCTATAAAAGCTTTGGAAATAGCATTTTCTAATCACTTAAGAAAATTAGATTTTTGTTTATTAATTAATTTCCTTCCACAAAAATAAAATAAAATAAATTTATTTCTGAGACATACAATTTCTTTTATTCATATTTTTTTACATTTATAGCCACATTGAAAATTATTAGAAGAAATTTTATTAAACAGAACTAAGCCAATAAGTCACATTTTCTATATTTAACTCAGAATTGCTTTTGGCTTATTTGACTTAAACAACCAAAACAAATAAAAAATAAAAGAATTGATAAAATCCACTAAAATAAATCAGATAATTTACTGAGAGACAAAAATCAACTTAAAATTTGGTATTCAATTGCCCATAGAAATGTTATAAAATGACATCTATAATTTCCC
Source organism: Rhabdomys pumilio (assembly GCA_030674055.1). NCBI lineage: Eukaryota > Metazoa > Chordata > Mammalia > Rodentia > Muridae > Rhabdomys > Rhabdomys pumilio. The sequence continues at coordinate 70,632,042 of JANHMN010000012.1, read as the reverse complement.
AACAAGATAGTATTTTGAACTTAGAAACGTGTGTCTATTTAAACAAGAAAATATTAAAGAATTTTTTAATTATACAGTGGCACAGATTTCTTTGTAACCCTACTTATCAATCTATATCTGTTTCATCCTTCCTGGAGATGATGTATGTCTTGATTCTAGTTTCCATAGAAAGGTCTGGTGCAACAGCTCAGTTGTTAAGAGCACTTGCTGCTCTTCCAGGGAACCTGGGCTCCATTTCAAGCATCCACATGGTGGTTTACAACTGCCTGTAAATCCAATTTAAAGAGATCTAACACCCATTTATGGCTTGAACTCCATGCAAACCACACATACATATAGAAAAAAATAAATAGAAATTAACTTTCCAAAAAGGTGTGAACTCTTTGACTCAATGCAGATCAGGACCTTATGTTCTCTTCCATAAAATGTAGGGTAGGAGCATGAAGATATTTTTGTCTAAGGGGATCCTCTAAGCAGATGGCAATAGATATTGAATAACACTGCAAAGGTGCATGAAGGCAAAGCCTTCATGTAACAGACCCAACCACACACCATGTACAGGGAAGCATATATTAATCATGTGCTTTAACTTGAATATGCTACATTTGATTAATTATATAATAAAATTGTCTAACTCTGGAAGAAATAAATAGCACCATAAGGTTTCTTAATACTTCCATCCATATTTCTGAAACACCTTAGTTACTATACTATGCTAACTGTATTTTTATACATCAATCAACAAATCTTTTAAAATATAAATAAAAATAATATTTCTCATAAGTTTCTCATTTCAATTTCTCATTGTATGAATTTCTCATAATTCATACAAATTGCTTCTTTATGTTACTCTCCCACATAGTATCAATACATAAGGGAATTTTAATAATTGGCCCATGCTTTCAACATCTTGTGAGTTTGGAGACAGCAATTGTGACAGGTTAGATTTTTCATCTTGATACAATCTAGAATCCCTTAGGAATGGAATTACAATGAAGGATTGTCTAGACCAGATTAGCCTGTGGCCATGTCTGAGGAGGATTGTTTTGGTTATGCTAAGTGTATGGGGAAACTCAGCCAAAAAATTAGTAGTACAATTCCCTAGGTTTTGGTCCTGGATTGTATAAAAAAAAAGAAGAAGGTGAGCTGAGCAAAGGTATATACACGTGCAATCATCCTGTCTGCCCTTGACTACAGTGTGTAGATTTGCAGATACTTCAAGTTCCTGCTACCTTTACTTCCCACCTAAGATGGACAGCCACCTGGAATTGTGACTTAAAATAAAATATTTTACCATTAATTTTGCCTGGTGCTTTGTCACAGCTACAGTAACATAAACTACTACATATATATATATATATATATATATATATATATATATATATATATACACACACACACACACACACACACACACACACACACACACACAGAGCTGTACAGACACTGTGTGCAGGTATCTGTGCCACAGCCATCAACCTTTGCCAATGCCAAACTTTACTCAGCAAACTGATTTTCTCATAGAAATCATGTTCCTGCCACTCTCTTCCCTTAGCATGCAAGGCTAGATTGAATTTATATTCAGGCTCTCTTAAGTTTCTTTGGATGAGAATGCTTCTTTTCTGTAGCTCTCCAAAAATCCCCAATGTTGTGCCCAGTCAGGTTTTTAAAACTTGATAAAATGTACTTCTTAGATCTGAAGGCCTCCCCTCCATTCTTTGTCTTAATATTTTTGTCTGGTTACGTTTTATGAATTACTTTTGTTTGATCAACTTTCAGAACAAAATAGCTAATTTGTACAGGTAAACTATCTCATAAACAAACAAAAAAAAAACCCACAAGTACTCTTCCAGTATATCAGTTTTTTCATTTTTTTTAACTTTGAATAAAGTTTGTTGATAAGGAACAATATATATTATTGACATTGATGTATTATACATATGAAAGTGATTTTATAATACAAATACTCTCAGGACTTCATTCTTCGTTTACCCATATTGTCTAGAAATAAGTATATGATCTTCAGTGTGCTATGAAAAAAATACAATTCAAATAAAAATTTTCTTAAACATTTATACTTGGTGGCTTTTTACATGTTATATCAAGTTACATAAACTGTTTGCTTCAATTTACAAAAGATAACAGAAAGTCATAGAAAATGATTCACAGAGTTGAATACATTAAGATGATTTTTGTTGACTAAATACAGAAGTAATCTGTTAGGGAAGGGATTAAACTCATTGAAATTAGAACCACAAGAAGTAATTCTTGAAAAGACGTGTTTCCTAATAAGCAAGAACAGTCATTGCTAGTTTTGTGAACACCACCCACAAGAGTTTATTGTTACTTCAAGTAACTTATACTATTCCCTTTAGGAATTGTAGCAATGTTCAATAATAAATAAAAGCCTGTAGGGCAAGTGTAAATGGATATGAAGTGCAGATCTGTATTTTTCCATGCTCAATTTCAAAAGTTGAATTGATCTATGCTGATGGCTTTTTCATGTGCAATTTGTTTTTACAGATAGTAGCAAAAGCCCAGCCCTACCCCCAACCTAAAGACCTCAACTGACTTCTCTGTTTATACTGTCTATTATTAGACACCAGGAAGGGAACGCTGTACTTACTGGATACTTCAGCCAATAGCATAATCACATCCTGAAAGAAACCCACTGAGAGCAACTGAGCAAGACCCCTTGATCACAGCCTGATGGCTAATCAAGAACTATTTCTGCAGTTTCATACCTATGTAATAAAAATGTTTTTAGTTTGTATGTTTAGAGTATTTAGAGATATAGGAGGAAGAAAAGTAGTAAAAGATGAGGTTTGGCTGAAACACGGGACTGAGTTCCATCTATAGCAGCCATGTGAAAAGTCATGTGGGGTGACATGTGCCTGTCATCTTAGCCCTGGGGAGACAGAGGCAGAAAGAGCCAGGGAGCTCACTTCCCAGTCATGCTGACATAAGTGACAGACTCCAGGCCCAAGCAAGGGATCCTGCTTTATAAACAAGATGGACAGCACTTGAATGGCAACACATGAGATTAACCTCTGTCCTCAACACGTACTTGTGTATCATCACATGCATAAGTAATAAAATATTAATAAATTTACATTTTTAACGTTTAATAATGTTCTTGATTTTATGGATGGAAGATATCATGGCAATTAAGAGAATGAAACACTCTTACAGAGGACTGGAGTTCAATTCTCAACAACCATTTGGGGAGGGAGATCACAAACACAAATAATTCCAAATCCAGAGATCTAACACTTCTGACCTCCTCTGGTCTCAGTACTAACATACACACACTCACAGCCAAGTCCACATACATGTAAAAATAATAAAATAAATATTGAACAAGTCTGATTTTTAAAAGGTCTATAATACACTTTGACCAACATCTTCAATTGCTATTGTCACCAAGACAGAAAAATCTAGGTCTTGAAAAGCAACACAATCCTATAGAAATGCATGATGATAAGATCAAGAATTGATAAATGGAACTTCATGAAACTGAAATGCTTCTGTAAGGCAAAGGACATAGTCAATAAGACAAATTTGCAACCTACAGATTGGGAAAAAAATCTTCACTAACCCTGCATTCAAAAAAGGACTTATCACCAAAATATATGAAAAACTCAAGAAGCTAACATAAAAAAAAATAAAAATAAAAACTGGTGTATACAACTAAACAGAGAATTCAAAACAGAGGAATCTCGAATGGCTGAGAAGCACTTAAAGAAGTGTTCAAAGTCCTTAGGGATCAGGGAAAGGAGAACATGGTCAAGTATGTGGAATATCAAGAGAGAAGCCCTGAGGGCCAACAAAATGAATAGAATTGTGCAACCTCAGGGTTTGGGAGGTGGGGAGACCCTCTAGAATGTACCAGAGACCTGGGAATTGAGAGACTCCCAGGATTCAAATGGAGAAACCTTAGATGAAATACCCAACAGTGGGGAAGGGAACTCATAGAGTTCACCTCCAATAGAAAGATAGGGCCTCAAGTAGAGGGAAGGGATTGCCATTCCACAGTCAAAAACTCTGACCCAGAACTGTTCCTGTCTAAAAAACTGCAAGGACAAAAATCTAAAAGAGACTGAGAGAAAGGTGGTCCAGTGACTAGCTCAGCTTGGGATCCATCTCAAGGAAAGGCTCCAAGGCCTGACACTATTTCTAATACTCTGGTATGCTTACAGGGAGGAGCCTATAATGGCTGTCCTCTGAGAGGCCCAACAAGCAGATGACTGAGACAAACACAGATACTTACACCCAACCATTGGACTGAAGTTAGGGACACTTGTGGTTGAATTAGGGAAGGGTTCCAAGAAGCTGAGGAGGAGGGTCACCCCATAGGAAGACTGGCAGTTTCAACTTACCTAGACCCTGGAATCTCTCAGACACCAAGCCACTAACCAGGCAACATACAAGATTAGAAATATCAAAATAGAAATAATTGAAGAAATAGGACAAAATGAATGACTTTTAAATTTTAATTCTGAGTACAAATGAAATTAAATGGAAGAAAAGGCACAAGATTGAAACTACAATTAGTTACATCTAGATGATACAGTCCTTGCACTAGGAACTAACTAGGTAACCTGCTCAGTATAGGATCTATCTCCTTTTCATCATGCACACGAGGGAAGGTTGTGATACCTCACCAATCATTTGCAGACTGTGGAGATATAATCCTGGAGAGGGAAACATTTTCTTCAGTGCTATGGCCACTGAGAAGTCACCCATAGTTCAATAAATGCACCCCAGGACTCCTGTTCACACAGGCAGTTGTGATTAAATTCAGTGACTCCAAAGGGGGGCAAAGAAAGAATGGTTTCTCAGAGAGAATGAGTGGGGTGAAAGAGGACAATCAGACATGAAGTTGCTTCATGCTGAAAATATATATTTGGATAACATTATCAAAAAACACCTATATAAAATAAGACAAAAGCTCTCTGTGGGTTGAATGTGTTTAAGTCAACTACATGATATGTTCTATCTGTTGAATGTTGACGTATCTTTTTAAATTTTAAAGTTAAAATGTGATCAGTGGCATTTTGGAATGTATTCTATCAGGAGAATCATTAGGTCTTCAATAGGAACATAAATTGAATGCAAACATAGTATGTACTACATAAATGCTCAGGTCTACCAGCATGGGCATAGGAAGAGCAGCAAGTCAACTCTCTTTCCTTCCTTGGATTCTATGTTGCCTCTTGTGTTGTGTCCTGAAGAAAGCAAATAAAACCAAGAAGAGATGTAAATGCTTTTATGTTCTGATGCACCACGCTCATGAAAACAGTGAAATGGAAAGCCTGATTCCATTAGTGTGCTTAATGGAAAAATACATGAGATCTCGGAGAGGAAAATGAATGCTAATGTCGAAAAACGACAGGGAAACACGTTTTGAAAGGATTTCTCACAACCAAATTAAATGTTCACTATAATTTTTTTGCTATTCTTTCAATACCACCAAAATTACCTATTACTTATGAGTGACTTATGACTCCTAATGAGAAAATTATCTCATTTGAGAAGAAATTATGCTTTCTGATAGCAATGTTAAATAACCACATTTTCCACTTATTACCAGATCTAGCACATATGCAATAATTCCCAGTTCAAAACATATTGCTTACATCTCACATTCAAGTTTGTTTCATATGCTCTATTTCTTTCTTGCTTTTATACAGTGATTATTTCTGCTTATGGTAGACTTTCCTTCAAATTTTTTTAAAGCAACTTAGTTACTCAGTTTGGAATAGTGCAGAAGTTTTGTCAATTCTGCTGACAAAGCTATATGTTCTGTTCATAGGATTATTAAAACAAGGAAGCTCATGGAGAAAGAGCATCCATCCCAGCATTTCATCTATGATGACTAACTCTGATGTTCTCTCTGGCTTGCAATAATCTTCATTTTTATTATGCACTATAACTGATATAGCATCACTGAGAGCAGATCCATTTTCTCTTCTTTTTTCCTGGCTCCAGCTTCTATGCAGCTTGTCTTGGAAAATTCTACTTTCATTTTAATCTTATAGAGTTTGTTCATTTGCACACAGACTATCAGTCACAGCTCCTCTGAAACCCCAACAAGGACGGTCATTCATTCAAACACAGCAGCTAACTCACAATAGTCACCCAAGGTCTCTGAGGTTCTGATGTATAACTGTGAGCAGGCCTGAACCATTCATGATTAAACCAAGCTTGGCAGCCTCAGGAAGTACTTACAAGATTGCTCAGCTTGTGCACAGTAATCCTCTGAGAAGCAGTCTCCAATAACCACAGGGTAGTGTTCTGAGAATGCTCTAGTTTTAAGTCAATATACTTACCCACGCTGAAGTGGACATTGCTTTCAGCAGGTACTATATCTTCTTCAGAAATACAGGAACTGTCTTAGAAGATGAAAGTCTTATGCATTTCCAGAGAAGGTTATGGTTATGAATGTGTATTATACACATACATATATATGCATTTGACAACAATTAATGAAAAGGAAACCATGAATTTGAAAGAGAATAAGAAGAGTAATATGAGAGAATTTGGTGGGAGGAAAGTAAAGGGGCACTGATACAATTATAGTATAATATCTGGAATAAACATAATTAAAAGCTATATTTCAATTTTCAATATACCAATGTAAGAGATACAGACAGAGTTCTGTTTTCTAAATCATGTCCCATGGTAACTGTTTTTTTTTAAATAAAAATAACTCCATAGACTAACATAAAAAGGCCAATCAATAACTAATGAAAAGGAACACAAGAGATGTGGCAGCATGTACCGCACTAAATACTTGTCTCTTAAATCCTTTCAAAAGGACTCAGTCTCACAATAATCTTGTTTCTACTGGTAGAAAGTCCATTCACAGGCATAGCACAGCTGCATATAATGCCAAGATGACCATTTGAACAAATATATGAGCCCTAGATTTTAGCCAAGTCTGCCTACCAAACTGAGCCTCACACATTCAAAATGAAATAAGTAGGTTAATATATTCACAAATAAATACCCATTTGATTGTTGGCTTACCTTCAAAATTATAGATTATAAGACATTATAATAGGGAAGAAGGAGAGTCTATGGAAACTAAGAAATATCAAGTATACTAATTTCCAGAAGAATTTTTCTGCTGTTTTCAAATGATTGAACTGTCATCTAACTCAGTTGGCCTGTGTGTTAAATCTGCAAAATTTCAAAGCCACATCACACTAGCATGGCCTATTGTGGCCTGAACTATGAATGATAGTGAAAGAGTTAAAAATTTTTAAACCTTCCACAGATGGAGTCAAGAGTGCAGATCAGCTTGTTCTGTGCTCTGGGTCGTAGGAAACTAGCTATCCACAAGACAAAATAGATAAGATACGAGTTCAGAGCTGAAAGTTCAGGTCAACATGCCCATGCACCCTGGATGGGCTGACTCTACTGACCACAAGATAGGGTTTGAGCTGGGAGTTCAGGTCAGCATGCCTGTGCACCCTGGATACCAGAAAATGAACTAACCACAAGATAAATTAAATAGGGTGTGATTCTTAAGAGAAGAAAGGCTTGTATGAGATATCCGCCCCCCACCCCCCGACTGTTTCTTGAACTTGTCATGGAAGCTGAACACTGGATAGGTGCTTTCTATAGATACTTAATCATGATTTCCCCCCCTCATCTCCCCTGGGTTGTGGTTTTTCCCTTTAAAAGCTCTACCTCTTCTCTAAGTGGATGTTGTACTTCATTGCTTGCCTCTGCGTAGGAGAGGCTAGAATTGCGACCTCAACATGTTGAAATCAAATATACCTCTTGCTGTTACATCAAGTTCAGTGTCTTGTGAGTTACTGGGGTGGCTGTGAATTCCTGAGAGGAGGGAGGGAGTCCCTCCCTGTATGGCGGGCCTTACAATCGTATTCCTTTTGGTTCAGTTTGAATGTCACTTGTTGGATGAGGTCGGCTTGTATGGAAATTTACTCTAGACCTCCACAGACTCCTTGGATATTTAATCCATTCATCTTAAGAAGTATTTTCCCCATTAAATTATAAACAATATTTATTCATACAATATCTAACTAGATACATGAACGCAGATGTCAAAAATTATCTTGCCCATACTTATTCTTTGTTAGAAAAAGAATATAGTTTCATGTCATACTCTTTTTAACATAAAGACACTCATGGAGGAGTATGCACAAATGTTCATTCTGTAAGGAGGAGGGAGTGTTGTGAACAGCTCTGCCCCACGTTTGGGGGACAAAATGTCAGGGATCGATCTATCAGTGTTGGAATCCACACTGTCAAAAGCCTTTGGGGCTAAGTTGTTAGAGCCTATACTCCAAGTTGCTCCAGTCCACGGGTCGGGGTTCAGCAAGAGAGAGAGTGAGGACAGACACAAAGAATGTAGACCAGACAGAGTGTGATTCAATTTCATTTATTCTTCAGTCTCTCTTCTTCTCTCTTTCCAAGTCCCTAGTCTCAAGTCCTAATTCATAGTTCCTCTGTAATAAATCTCAAGTCCTAATCTTTGTTCCAAGTTGCTAGTCTCTTTCCCAGTTCCAAGTTCTCTTCCAAGTGCCTGTCTCAAGTCTCAAGTCTCAAGTACTCTTCCAAGTACAAGTGTCTAATAATTTCTTCTGTCTGCCTCTCACCTTTTATATGTCCCACTTCTAAGCCATTCCTTTAAGTCATGCCTTTAAGTCTTATCTCTAAATTACACCTTTAAGTCACACCTTTAAATCTCATACACCCAAGGGAAAATCCTGGGTATCTAAAACAAGATATCAGAATGTGCTCAGCTGTTGTAGGCTATTGTAAACAAGTCTTTTGTCAGGGTATATGGCTCAAGATGGCTGCAAGGATGATAGCTGTGTTTTGTCGGCTCCCCACAAGGGAGAATTGTTCATTCATTACAATCTGCCCATTGCAGCTGTCTCTTGGTGTTCAGTGGAACCTATTCTGTAAGTTCCTCTGTTCCTTTCACCCCATCTCATTGCCCATAACCAGTCCCCTCAAGGAGCTATACTAATACCTCTGGATTATCAGTAACTTCTACTCTGCATTTCAGGGTCTGCTTCATTGCCTGGCATTATGCTCCATCATATGATAGCACAATGTATCAGTAGTCTTGCTACCTCAGAATCCTTAGTGAATCTCCAGGGGCATTCTTAAGTCTTATAAGTTTGTCTGGAGCTATTTGGAGGCACAAAAATGTGCTTCTAAAGGCATTGGAAGCAGTGACTGCATTATGATTTTTAATTTTTTGTTTTTGTTGTGATTTCCATATGAAATAATGTTCATAGTTAAAATATCATGGATTCAAGAATGTTAAAGCAAGAACATGTTACCTCAATTTTGCTGCTTCTGCTGAAATACAATCCCCTCTGACCAGTTTATTAAAAAGCCTAGACCTTTAATTATAATAAAGTTGTACTACAATGTTCAACTCTGAATCATTTGTTCAGAACTCAGAATGTCTTTTCCTGTATTTATTAATGTCAGTTTCCTGGAATAGGCTAATACAATATTCTAAGTGCACTTAATTTAGTGAATTGGCTTCTATATATTATAAATAGAGTGTCTTTTAGTATATTCCACAAAACAACCTGATCACCATCTACAAAATACTATGGGACACCAAGGACTTTTACTCAACCAGAGAAAGTAGCCATTTGAAAACTTTTGTACTTCCGTATTTCATTCAAGACTATTTATATATAGTATTTCTAAAACATGTGTATTTGTTAAACAAATAACTATGTACATGAATGAACACATATCATTTCTCCTGAGTACCACAGCAGAGGAAAGAGTTAATGTTTTCTTTATTTTTTCTCTAGTATCAAACATAAAAAGGACAGAGAAGAGCAGAGACAACCTTGATATTGGTAATTTATTTTGTTTAAATAAACTCTAAGAGACAATCTAATTTTTCTTTTACATTGCATCAATAAACTCACCTAGAAATCTTTAATGATTATGTATAAGGGAAATAATCTATATTTAAGTGATGTATTCAAATGTGGACTATCACTGAAGATTCTACCAAAAGAGGTGACCGAGCCTGTCCTTCCAAAAAATCTCCCATCTCTTCCTGTTACCTTTTTAGAACACTTGAATAAAAAGAAAAATGCAGAACACTTAAAAATACAAGCTCACCTTTAGAGAAAATAAGAGAAAGTTTCTATTACTAGCCACAAGGGAAGGACAATGCTTTCCTTCTGTGTGTAAATCTTTAAAAATAATTTTGTTTTAGGGTGTTCTCAGTTCATCATTAGACAATTTTCTAGGATACTTATGAGTAACATATACCTTTTAACCTGTATCTCATATTCCATTATGCATAATTATTCTACTTGCTTATTAAACCCTGTAAATTACAATGATTAATCACACACATTGCAAAATTAAACTGTGAAAAGTAATCAATCATCATTGCATTATTGTTTAATTATACTACATAGTTCATTTTAACTAGAACACAGGAAGTATTTTAACTCACAGGACAACCACATGTGAATAATTGGCCTAGTTCTTATTATAGGTAAAGAAAACAGGAGCCAGGTTAAGTGACTGATCAGAGGTGAAACCAGCAGAGTCCTTGTTCTTAGACTGAATGATAAATGACTCAGAATGTTCAGCTTCTAATGGAGTAAGGCAAAACAATGTTTTCATGACTGCTGAAAGTGATGATTGCTCTTAAATAATTTGGTATTCTTTTCTTAAATCCTAAGCTTTATAAGGATTTAAGTAAATATTAACCACTAATTCAGTAAGTTAATGAAACACTGTCTATTAAAATGTATTTCACACTCCTGACTTTGGACCCCATATAAGCCGATAGCATCTGGAATTGCTCAGTGCCCCCTACTCCATGATAGATTCCATGTGGATTATTGCATACATGCATGCATTTGTTTATACAAATATATTTCTAAATATAGCCTTCTAGTCTTTATTATGCTACATACATTATGTTTTCAGGACTGACTGTTTGGCACTGAACAAACAACAGATTTGTTGTTCCTCTGTGAAGACCATCTCTCCAGGCCCACAGTAAGACAAGCTTATTGGAAGGGATCTTCTGGGCTCTGCTGACTGTAGGCAAAGTGCCTTCATTAGCTTGCTAACCAAGTCTCTATGAAAATATGGGAAAGTGTTCATAGAGTAGACTGTAACGCTGTTAAAAAGGGCAAGTAAATGTTTAGTAGCAAAAACTACATGTATAAAATGTACACTACAGGGAAATATCTTTTCCAAGATATTTTGAATCTGGAAAAGCTTACTATTTCATCAAAATATTATGTTCATAATTATGTTCATATGTTGGTGTGTGTGTGGTATGTGCATGTGTGAGGTGTGTGTGCTTATTGTATGTGAGTGTGTGTGTGTGTACTTCTCTTGTAATTAACAGACAAAATTATTTCTTGGCACACATCATCTAAATATAACTGATGTATATTTCTTTAAAAATAAATTGCAAGATTTTCATTTATAGGACAAACTCACATGCTTGCAACTATTTTTATAGTAATAACTTTAAACAAATTATCAAAAAATCTTATTTAATTTTTAAAATTTTTTATTTATATTTAAATTTATATTTAAAAATATAAATTTTTTTATTGCATGTGACTCTCTCACATGCTCTAACAATGTATCCTCTTTTGACTCCTTGATTATAAAGCAGATCCAGGAAATGATCTTTCTGATTCTCTGGGTCTGTATTCTAGCTGCAAATGCCATGGTTACAATGCCTTGTGTTATGCATGAAACTTCAAGTTTTAAAAAGCAGCAGAGTTGATATATTGCTTCTTAGAATACTCAGCTGTAGCTACATTAGATCACATATTTGTTCATGAAGAAATGGTTGCTGTAAGATAAGGAGATATAGACCATTAATTATAGATGAAAGGCAGGAGATAAGGAAGAAATGAATATCTATATAGTCAGTACCTTAACAGAATGCTTTATAGTGCAAGGACTAATAAAATTGCTCTAATAACTTTGAACCCAAGAGGTAATTTACATTTTATTAGGTGGAAGAGACTTGAAATTGTTTGTTGCAGAAGATTAAAAAGAATGGAAATACACAGAGAGAAAGAGATTGAAGCTAGAATCAGAAATGAGATTCATGATTTTCCTTTTGATCCAGAGAATAGCAACTGTCTGTACTGCATTATAACTTCATGTGATTTCCCATCAGCTTGTCTAAAAAGTGACACTGTAAATGTTATGATGCTGAAAAACTGTGACAAAAAAGCAAAGGTTTCTCTTCTCAGCATTAGTTTTCTGAAGCCTTTTAGTAATGAGATGAGATGTACAATAATACTATACCATTTGTGCATTAGTTAATATCATAGCAACTAGAATTCTATTTCCCGACTTCATATAACTTAAATTTCTGAAGACAGTATAGCCCTAACCATCTTAGATTTTGAAAATAAATCATCTATACACAGTTTATCAAATGCAATTTTAAATAATACACTCAATATCTTGTTCTTAATTATGTATGAATTATGTAAGAATAGCCATTTTTCCATAATTATACCTTCATTTGCATTTTGTAGTATATAATTTGCTCATTGAGTTAATTTTTATTGAATACTCGCTGGTACAAGGTCTCTTGTTAGAAGTGTTCTATATTGTTTAATTTAATTAAAAAATCATTACAGAATATTTGCTCTTCTCATGCACATTCTTATTTCTTTTTTTAATAAAATCATAATTTTTACTTTTTCACACAGGGGTTATAAACACAAAAGGCAAGATGTGGAGAAGGGTATGACACAGGAGCATAGGTGTTTAGGAGGAATACAGATATCTTTCAGAACAGGGTATCGACTGGGTGTAGGGTCAGGGGACAGGTCACTATGACTCTGGTTATGATTCACTTGTCCTTATCTAAGTTGGTACTATCCATGAAGGCTGCCTATTTACATGGTCTATGACTACTCAGGCTGGTAAATTTTCACAGAAGCTGCTGGTTTACAATAGCTTATAGCCATCTGTTTCAGTGTTTTTCCATAGAGACCCAAGACTTTGTGTTAACAGGCGTGTATGTCAGGCCTATTGCTGATTTTAGGTCTATGGCTGATTTTAGGCCTTCAGTGAATAAGCAAGGCTGCCTTTGCCATCTCCTCCCTTCTCCAAGTATAGAAGGACTGTGGTGATTCTAATCTTTTGAAGGTGAGGATAGAGGCCAGACCTCCAGTAATTAAAGGGGACCTTGTAATGGCTCCGGTCCTCCTGTCGTTGTCCAGTGAGGCATGAAGGCCATACCCATCCTGAAGTCTATTTCCTGGAGAGAGGATACTTTTGACATCAACCCCTATGCAGTCAGGCTTGTCCCTCAGGGAACCCAGAAAGATATTTTTAATTTTTATTTATATTCCCTTGCAGTGCTTAGCCTCGCAGCCTAAGCAAGAATTCAGATCGCCAGTCAGAGGGGGTTCTGGGTGGCCCCTCTCTGCTTGGTCTAGGGGCAGAAGTCCCCCCTTTTAGGTTGGGTGGAGATGGGTTTTGGGAACACCCTGGATAGAGTAACAACCTCATCTAGAGTCTCATGGTCCTCCATAGCTAACTTATATTAATGTATCTGAATAGGTTTTGCTACCAAATTATCTATCTGTTGTTTCACAAAGTTAGTCAGCCTATTTAAGGCTCAGGGATCAAAGAGATAAGCAAACATAACTCAATTAATGATCCCAAGATGGAAGGAAGTAGGGTTGATAATCACAGAGAGGTTGAAAACCAATTCTTGTACCAGCTCTCATCTTTCTTTTTCTCTCTCTGTCTTTTCTCAGGACCTTCTCTGACCTTTTAATGCTCTCTTTAATCATGTTTGTTTTGTCTATGTAAAAGCAACATTCTTTAAGGGCTGTACACAGTCTAGGGCTGTACACAGTCTTTTCTATTGTAAAAGAGTAAATCAAGTCCAATAAACTCCTTTGCATTTTTGGAGATCACTTTAAACAGTGAAACCAAAGATTTCTCCAGATTAGTGTTATCAATCTCTAGCTGTTTGATGTCCTTGTTAATGGCCCATTGAAGGTCTGAGTAGTATAAGTCCAGAGACCAGTATCAGGATTAGAACTTCTAATAGCAGCCATCGTGGGTGATTCATCTTTACCTGGAAAAAAAAAAAGGGAGAGAATTCTCAGGGAGATTTCTCTTCCCTGAATGTCAATTGCTATTCATCTTATTTATAATTGGGCCTGGTTTGTGGGGGTATCTATTTATTTCATTAATCTTTTTGGTGGCCATTTATCTGTGCCTTCTGTGGTATCAAACAGGCATATCTATCCTCGACCTCATATGAGAACTGGGTCCTGGCCATTCCATTTTAGGGTAAGAGGGTCCTTCCACATAGCAGTGGCATAGTTTTTATTGGTCTCAGTGATGCCAGAGGCAGTCAGCAGCAGATTTGCCATGAGCTTTTAATTTTAGAAAATTAAAAGTGAACAAGGCATGATGGAAAGTATTTCTGGGAGATTCCTTCTTGGGGGGGGGGTACAGTTTCCCCTCTTTTGTATTTTTAAGCCAATTTTTCAGAGTTCTTGTAAAATCAGGGCAGGAGCCCAGCAGCCGCTCCTTCTACACTCAGAGAGTCATAAAGACACTATTTAAAGAAATATAAATCTATATTAATAATCTCTTTTATCAAAGGACTATTATAAAACAGCCAACAACTAATCAATCTATATAATTTATCAATTAATGATAGCTTCTTCTTTTTGTAAAATTACTCCTCTTTTGTCAATTAATTGTTGTGGGAAATTAAGAATTGCATCTCTCCCAGCCACTTGTTACTCTCCTTGGAAGCAGTCTTGTTCAGAAGTCCTGGTTCTGGTCAGAGTCCAGAAAAATGTGAGTGTTTGGTTATGAGTCCCTCATCTGGAAGCTGGATTTCCCCTACCAGGATAAGCTGGTTGGTTACATCACAAATTACAAATTGGAAGAGTTGTAACCCTTGTTGAAGATCCTGGAGGCTGTGTATGGGGTGTTGCTTACAAACTACCAGTAGGAAAAGAAGAGGAAGTAAAAATATACCTTGAGTTCAGAGAGAAAGGAGGCTACAGAACTACAATAGTCATTTTTTATCCGAAAGATTCCACAACAAAACCATTCAGTGTTTTGCTCTACACTGGAACATGTGACAATCCTATCTTGGACCTGCACCTCTGGAAGATATTGCTGAACAAATTTTTAATGCAGATGGTCCGAGTGGAAGAAATACAGAATATCTTTTTGAACTTGCAGATTCTATTAGGAAACTTGTGCCAGAAGATGCAGACGAGCATCTCTTCTTTTTGGAAAAATTAGTAAAGGAACGCTTAGATGGAAAATAGAACCTGAATTGCACATACAGTCAACCAATTCACCCAAAGAGGCAAGAGTTTTACTCTTCAGAAAATAACATCAGCATAGAACAGCAGTATGTTTTAGACATTCTTACTTGAAGATCATACTATTTAATACTGTAATTGAAATATCATTTAAATTTATGATTTATTTGCAAGTGTCCTGTTACAAACCTCTCTGCCCCACGCTTGGGGGCCAAAATGTCGGAAACTGCTCTGTCAATGTTGGAACCCGCACTGCCAAAAGCCGTGAGGGCTAAGTTGTTAGAGCCTGCACTGTCCCAAGCTTCTCTGGTCCAAGGGTCGGGGTTCAGCAAGAGAGAGAGTGAGGATGGACACAAAGAATGGAGACCAGACAGAGTGTGATTCAATCCCATTTATTCTTCAGTCTCTCGTCTTCTCTCTTAGTCCCTAGTTCCTAGTCCCTAGTGCCACCAAGTTCCAAGTTTCTAGTTTCCAAATCTCAAGTCCTAATCCCAGTTCTAAGTTGCTAGTCTCTTTTCCAATTCCCAGTTCCTAGTCCAAGTTCCCTTTCCAAGTGTCTGTCTTCTGTCTGCCTCTTACCTTTTATATGTCTCACTTCTAAGTCACACCTTTAAGTCAGGCCTTTAAGTCACACACCTTTAAGTCTCACACACCCAAGGGAAGATCCTGAGTATCTAAAACATGATGTTATTAGAGTGTTCTCAGCTGTTGTAGGCTATTGTAAACAAG
This sequence comes from Rhabdomys pumilio, assembly GCA_030674055.1. Classification (NCBI taxonomy): domain Eukaryota; kingdom Metazoa; phylum Chordata; class Mammalia; order Rodentia; family Muridae; genus Rhabdomys; species Rhabdomys pumilio. The sequence continues at coordinate 70,615,984 of JANHMN010000012.1, read as the reverse complement.
TCTCTTGTCAGGGTATACAGCTTAAGAAGGCTGCAAGGATGATAGCTGCATTCTGTCGGCTCCCCATGGTGTCCTATAACGTATTCAAGAAATTTTAATAAAGGAAAAGAAAGAGTTCAGGTTGTCTAAGTGATTTCCTAATTATGTGACATTTTAACATTTGTTCATCAGAAATACAGGTCTCTCAAGTCCAGGTGGATCAAGGATTTCCACATAAAACCAGATAGACTGAAGCTAATAGAAAAGAAAGTGGGGAAGAGCCTTGAACACATAAGCACAGGGAAAAATTTCCTGAACAAAACACCAATGACTTATGCTTTAGGATCAGCAATGGACAAATGGGACCTCATGAAATTGCAAAGTTTCTGTGAGGCAAAGGACATTGTCAATAGGACAAAACAGCAACCTACAGATTGGGAAAAGATCTTGCAATCCTACATCCAATAGAGGGCTAATATCCAATATATACAAAGAGCTCAGGAAATTAGACTCCAGACAACCAAATAACCCTATTAAAAATTGGGTATAGAGCTAAAGAAAGAATTCTCAACTGAGGAATATTGAATGGCTGAGAAACAATTGAAGAAATGTTCAACATCCTTAGTCATCAGGGAAATGCAAATCAAAGCAACCCTGAGATTCCACCTCATACCAGTCAGAATGGCTAAGATCAAAAACTCAGGTGACAGCAGATGTTGGCCAGGATGTGGAGAAAGAGGAACACTCCTCCATTGTTGGTGGGATTGTAAGCTGGTATAACCACTCTGGAGGTCAGTTTGGTGGTTCCTCAGAAAGTTGGACATAGCATTACCTGAGGACCCACCTATACCACTCCTAGGCATATACCCAGAAGATGCTCCAACATATAACAAGGACTTATGCTCCACTATGTTCATAGCAGCCTTATTTATAATAACTAGAAGCTGGAAAGAACCCAGATACCCTTCAACAGAGGAATGGATACAGAAAATGTGGTACATTTACACAATGGAATACTACTCAGCTATTAAAAACAATGAATTCATGAAATTCTTAGGCAAATAGATGGAATTAGAAAATATCATCCTGTGTCAGTTATCCCAATCACAACCAACCAACCATGGTATGAACTCACTGATAAGTGGATATTAACCCTAAAGCTCAGAATGCACAAGATACAATTCACAGACCACATGAAGCTCAAGAAGGAAGACCAAAGTGTGAGTGTGTCAGTCCTTCTTAGGAAAGGAACAAAATACTCATGGGAGCAAATATGGAGATAAAGTGTGGAACAGAGAATGAAGAAAAGGCCATCCAGCTACTGCCCAACCTGGGGATCCATCCCATATGCAGTCACCAAATCCAGACACTATTGTGGATGCCAAGAAGTGCATGCTGACTGAGTCTGATATAGCTGTCTCCTGAGAAGCTCTTCGAGAGCCTGACAAATACAGAAGCTGATGTTCGAAGCCAACCATTGGACTAAGCATGGAGTCCCCAAAGAAGGAGTTAGACAAAAGACTGAAAGAGCTGAAGGAATTTGCAACCTCATAGGAAGAACAATAATATTAATCAACCAACACCTTCCCCCCCCCCCCCCCCCCCCCTCCCCCCCCCCCCGCCCAGAGCTCTCAGTGACTAAACCACCAACCAAGGAGTATACATGGATGGACCCATGGCTCCAGCCACATATGTAGCAGAGGATGGCCTTGTCTGGCATCAGTGGGAAAAGAGGTCCTTGGTTCTGTGAAGGTTCGATGCCCCAGTGTAGGAGAATTCGAGGGTGGGGGAGGCAGGAGTGGGTGAATGAGGGAACACCCTCATAGAAGCAGGAGATGGAGGTTGGGATAGGGAGCTTGAGAAGAGAGAGAACCTGGAAAGGTGATAGCATTTGAAATGTAAATAAAGAAAAATATTCAATACAAAATAAATTTTTAAAAATATTTTAATTAAAATATAAATTTTTAAAAAAGTAAATAATAAAAAGGCCAATTGGGAAGATACTCTTAAAAAATAAAACTAAAGAAAACATCCAATTAAAAAAAATACAGGTCTCAATTAACTTCCTGTTTCTATTTTCTGTCACTGGCTCCACATAATATTTGTGACTAAGTTATTATCAGAGTTTTGTATAGATAAGACCAGTCAATATTTTATCTTCTGTCCTTGCACCTACAATAAATCATTAGTTCCCTTTTATGATCGTTGGTTAATTGTTTTACAACCTTTGAAATGAAAAATTCCCTAAACTAAAGAAAGAGATGGCCATAGATGTATGAGAAACCTACAGAACACAAAGTAGATTGGAACAGAAAAGAAAATCTTCCAATCACATAATGGTCGGAGCACTAAATGTACAGAACAAAGGAAGAATATTGAAAGCTGTAGGGGAGAAAGGCCAAGTGACATATACAGGCAGACTTATCCGAGTTATACCTGACTTTTCAATAAAAACTCTAAAAGCCAGAAGATCCTGGACAGATGTCAGCTAGACCCTGGGAGATCACAGATGCCAGCCCAGGGTACTGTGGAGAGCTTTTGGGGCTGCTTGGCAGAAATCTGATATGAGCCAAGGACAAGGAAATGGGCTTCAGGCAGGAATCTGACCCTGGGCCCTGACGAGGAAGTAAATTCAGGCAGGAATCTAACTTTAGGCTAAAACAGAGAAGTAATTTCAATCAGTAATCCAAATCTTAGGCTAGAACAAAGAAGTAGGCCTCAGGCATAGAATGTGACTGTGGGCTAGGACAGGGAAGTAGGCTCAGATATTTTTGTCATCCTGATAAGCCCTTAGAAACAGTAATCGAGGGAGTGATCACAGGACTTTGTTTATTGCCTTGCTTGTTTTTTGACTATTTGCATTTATTGTATTACTAGTTCCTCAACCTAAAACTGACCTAAATACTTGCATGTAATTAAAATGGTATAAAAGCAAATTGGGAAAAAATAAGGCCACCTTCAGTCTCAGAAAAAAATAAAAGGAATCACACCTCTTGAGAATATTAAACAGAGACTTAAATTCTTTTTGGAGAGCTTAAAATAAGATCATATTGAATTAGCATCTCCTAGAAACTTTTGAAAATAATTTAATATGAGTAAACTATCCTTTTTTTGCCAGACTCATTATCTGTTTTTTTATTGAATATTTTATGTATTGACTGTTCAATGTTATTTCCTCTCCCATTCTCCCCCAAGACCCCTTATCCCATACCCCCTCCTCCTATTTTCATGAGGGTGATGCACATTCTTAATAGAAATCCTTGATAACCTGCTAACATAAACTTATTTATACAAATAAGTTGTCTATTTAATACTTATGGTATCCCAGGCCTTTCACATTTGAACTACACAGTGAGATGTACATTTGTGGAATAAAACCATACAGTGAAATAAGCAAATTGATATACTGGTATGCTTCTAGTCTATATGTGATTGGAATAACAGTTGTTTCTTCAAATACATACTCAATGAAAGCACCTTTAGTGGTAATTCTATTTATAGTTTTCATTACCCAGGATCTGCTTGAGAATGCATGTGTACATACTGCAGACACACCAGAAAATGCCTACCTAGATTTCTTGCTTCCTTAATTTCAGAACTGGTCATTTCCTAATGAGTAATATTTATATTTTGCTGTTCTGCACAAGTATTGGGTTCAAGTGGGATCATCTCTAGGTAGAGCCTTAACCCGTGATGATAATGATGCTAATCAAGGCACCTGAATCCTGAAGTACAGAGAGGAGCCCCATAAATTATGATATTATGATTAATAAACACCTCAATAGGCTTTATTTTATTGGGAGAAAGTACATGTGAATAGCATATGATATCAAGAGGAGTAGAGCTTTAGGGGCAGACATCTTTTATAATGTTGCAGATGGGAAAAGCTGCCAAGGGTTAAGAAGATTTCTCTACACTAAATATAAGTGAGAAGTAATTTATAGAAGCCACGAGATGTTAACTGAACAATGAATCACTTACACTGAGAGATAAAATATATAAGGATTGATCACTGGAAAGGAAACAAAAGAGGGAACAAACTTAGGACCTGAGTACCTTACAACTGGAAGGCAATGAATAAATAACCCATGGCCTGAAGACTACCAGATTGGTCAGAGTTAGATGCAGCACAAGGTTGCAAACACCCAGGGCATGGCTTGGGAGGTGAGATGTTTATTTTTGTGTTCCATTCTCCAAGTGAATATAAGCATAGATTAGGAAAAATTCATTTATTGGCAATGATATTTAGACCTTTCTTTCCCTCTAGACTTGCAAGCTTAAGATGTTAAGTTAGCTGTCCTTCGGATATTTGGAACACACTGGTCTAATGGGAATTAGATAATTTCTTAGAGGGTTTGTAAAACAGCTTTATTCCAAGACAGAAATAAACAAGCTTTATACTTTCATTAAATTGTTTAAAAATCAGAGAATCTAGTCTAAAGAAGAACAGAATTTTGAATACACAAAGATTGCTTCAAATGCAATTTTTAATTTTGTAATATTCCTAAATGTTCAGAGCATAATCCTTCTCCCACTTTATTTGTTGATATGTTTAACATCAGTTTAGTGATGGTTCTTACTCTGAGATGTGACGGCCTGATTCTTCGTGGAAAATTGTTCTGAATCTTTTTATAAATGTAATAGACATTCTAGTGTAAACAGACACTGTAATTTGCTTTTTGTTTTGCAGGAGTAGTTGTGAGTGATTTCAGAAGACATCTTTTATTTCTAATGCTTGTTTCTCTCAAGAAATCAGACTGGCACTATTATTTTATGGGTTACTTCATGCTTTGTGGACTCTCTGTGATTGACTTCTCCCACTTAAGCTAAACCATTTACTGATGTTAACTGAAGTTTCATTCAACTGAAAGCTAAGGCAAGGACGTAAACCTGAGATTGCAAAGGTGCTATATATTCTCCATTTGTCAGAATATGCATATAGTTTTACATCACTGGTTTGGAAAATGGTTAAGAAACGTTAAATCAATACATAGTTGTTAACATCCTAACTCAGTTCACTGTGAATTCCCAAAGTAAAAATATGCCCTAACCCAGTTTTCCCTGAGGTACATCTGATTATATATATATATTAGTATATTATGAGTATAATATATATTGCATATTTATAATATGAAAAGTTTGAACATGACAAGAAGATTATAAAACATTTGAGGCATATAAAGTACCTATAAATAGTCAATATTCATGACTTAGACTTCAAGTTTATCTTGTGTGCTTTCTACTCAGAGTGTTTATTGATAGATAGATAGATAGATAGATAGATAGATAGATAGATGATAGATAGATAGATAATAGATAGATTGTAAGGTATGTCTTATAATCTATCAAATGGATAGATTATAATCAAATGGATATGTCTTGATGTGTTTATGATCATTGATTCCTTGGGCAGCCAGCTTCTGTGAATCAGGCATGTATATATAGCTCTCTGGAAATAGCCAGACATCAAGAGTGTATTGTCATAAAATCATATTTAAACTATCATTTATCAGCTATGACAACTGGTTAGTAATCAGCCTCCATTATTGCCCTAAGAAAATTAGTATCTGAGTAATTTGTTATGTATCAGTGGTTGACAGGCAACTCCCACCTAATGCTTGTTATTTGCCTTCTACTAAGTACTGGACTGAGCATTGGAGACCAAGAAGTAACATGCAATATGCTGGGAAGATTAAGAAAGGAAAAATAAAACTGAGAGATCCTTCCCATGGTACACTATGCTACAATAGATATAATTATCAAAGCTTTATTTGTAATTCTTTAATCTGTGATTAAGTAGCTTTTATGAAATGCTTACACAAACAAGGCAGGAGAAAAGAAATTTCCCTTGGTAACCTGAGGGAGTGCACAGGGATTATTCTGTTGAGGCTCACTAATTCATGCTGCAAAAAAACATGTTAGAACCAGAGTCAACTATCTGGTCCTTGGATGAAGCAAAGGGGCTCAAACCTAGCCCACCAAATATATCCTTATCGTTGCTTATACCAAAATCTTCAGTCCTGTCCCTTTCTGAGTCATTGCACATGTTACACATAGCATATCCCTTATGTTTACATGGGGCAATGTATTCTGTAATACATGAAGCGGGTAAACTAAAGTTCTTATACTACTGGAGTCGTCTCCCCATAAGGGAAATACTAGTGAGTCACATGTTGAGAAAAGGAAACCTTAAACCCTGACTTGAAAGTCTGTTTCCATTGACTGACTCCTACTTCCTCATCAAACATTACTAGATGGTCGAGCAGGTGCCATGTCCATTCCAGGCCTCCTCTAGAAAGGAAGTGAGCACAAGGAAGTGAGCATACACCGAACACGTGATTCTTATTCCCTCTACAATGCAGGGTGGAGCCCCATGTAAGCAGCAGGAACTCCACAGAAATGTTCTCACACATCCAAGACTTGGAACAGAGGAAGCTCACTGCCACTCTTGGTAAAAGATGAGGACCTGGTTCTACAGCTGTGCGAGGCTTTGCTGCAGTTGCTCACTCCCTCATGCTTCTTGTTTGTGTTCTCTCTCTCTCTTTCTCTCTCTCTCTCTCTCTCTCTCTCTCTCTCTCTCTCTCTCTCTCT
>JANHMN010000012.1:70534274-70609404 GCA_030674055.1 Rhabdomys pumilio | reverse complement strand
TCTCTCTCTCTCTCTCTCTCTCTCTCTCTCTCTCTCTCTCTCTCTCTCTGTATGTCTCTCTGTGTCTCTGTGTCTCTCTGTCTCTCTCTCTCTCTGTCTCTCTTTCCCCTATTGCTTTTCGAGTCTTTAGCTTTCTGGAACCATGGCTTTCAGTTATGGTGGGCACAGTTGCTACAGCTTTGACAATTCTTTGCTTTCCCAAACAGCCTAGATTCAGGAAAGCCTTGCCTCACCTGCAATGTAATCCCTTCAAAAGGAAGGACCCTGATTTCTGAGATAGACACTGGTGTTCTGCTTCCCCCTACTGGCTGTAGACCATACCTTACATCAAAATGCCCTCACTTCCCAGAGGAATGAGACAATAGAGACTATGGTCATTGTTCTTTGCTGCCAATTAACACTCAGGGATGAGACCTTACAGCTGAAAATATCACACAGTTTTTATATTGATCACACTAAAATCGTGCTGGAACTGAAACAAAATCTCTGTTTCTCCCCCTCCCCCCCCCCACCGGTAGTATTCATAGTGTCTGAAGGCCGCATACACGGTGTAGGGAAAGCACTGTATGGGTGAGAAAGCACTACTTTCTTCTTACATTGAGGATGGCTACATGAGGGAATACTTCTGCTGTATTGTAAATCTGGTAAGAAAACTCACCAGAGCCCACAGAACCTAAGGGGAAATCTACTACTGATGTTTTGCTGAACGGATTTGTAATCAAACTGCCTTCTGAGAATTTATGTTTATGCCTGCAGACCAGCTTTGCTCTCACTCAGCCTTGGGAATAGGTTTTCCTTATTTGTTTGTTTGTTTATTTATTTATTTATTTATTTATTATTTACTTGTAATGAGCAATGATTAATGAGGAATCATAACTGATAAAAATCCTGAGAATGAGTCTTAAAAACACAATCCTAAACAAGGTCACTCTATCACCCCTTTCAAGGCACTTAAGATATCACAAAAGATGTGTCAGAGACATTGCAGAAGCCATAAGATGTAAACCAGTTCTATGGCATGCTAAGTCCTGCACATAGTGTGGCATTGCAATGATGAGCACATTACATCTGCACACAGCCTCCCCATAAATCAGCCACAGAAACAGGGCTAGGTAGACGGAAGGAATGGGAGAAGTATGAGAAAGGAGGCCAATAGGGAGTTAACAGGCCCCTAAAATAAATGTGATATTGTCAAAAGTTGACAAGAAATAAACAAAACAGATGTTGTAAGAGAATCTCATAAAGAAAACTCTTCTTCAAATTAAAATTATGCCTTCACGATAAAAGGAATCCACTCAAAGATCTGTATAATTGACCTGTAAAGAAAATGGGCAGTGTTTGTGTTCAGTACTTAATATTCCACGTATTATGCTTGGTCTTTGTACATAGGCATAACTCTCAGAAATTGAGATAACTGCTAAAGCCCACTAAGTACACTATTTCATGAAAAACTGGCAAGATTAAACAGTGATACAGAAAGTGTTGGAGAATCCTACCCCCATACATTGTATCAGCTGTGAAGTGTCCCTGCTTTCTCCTGTTAATTGCTGTGTTAGCAGCAGGAGTGCTGGCAGAATATGTAAATGTATGGCACTTCCTCACCTGTGCAGAAAGAGGATTCCTTGAGATTATCTTTAAAAGGCCAGCTGCCAAGAGAGAGGTCATGGAAGGTCACAGTGCTTGCCCTCTGGCCAAAAGGCCACGCGCGCTGAGACAAGGATTAAAGGAAGTCCTACTGCTGATTGGCTCAGAATGAGGATCCTCTCCCTACACTAATAGCTCTTTTGTATGAGAAAAGAATGTGGCTTTGTAAATGAAAAGCTGGTGCCTTGAGCTAAGGTAGAGGGACTGGAAACAGAACCACAGCCAGGCAGGAAGGCCAGGTGGAGCTAGAAGAGCCGGAGGGGCTGCCCTGACAAACAGGCTAAAAGCCTTACTGGTGTCTTCCTGTCTTTATTATTAAAAGTCAAGCTTGATCGCCAAAAGCGCCTACCATAAAATCTGCAGTAGACAAAACCTCAAATGCCTTGTGCAAGCATGCTCCAAGCAGGACCTGAACTTTGGTGTATCTCATTCCTGAGTGTGCAGGAAACATATAATCTGTGAGTTTAATAAGAACCACATATTATACGTAAAATTAAAGACCAGCATGTTTATTGATCATGACATGTTTACTTTATAAAATTTAAAGATAACAATGCAACATTGGTCAGTTTGCAGGGGATGGTAGAAGGAGCAGAAAAACGTCTGTCCTCAATGTAGGAACTTCAACGGACAAGCATGAGCTCATAAACTCATAAAGTTGATTATTGTAACAGTTATTGAACCCAGTTTTCCAAAACACATAAGCTGCAATATAAGACCATTTCTATAGCTGCTGATGTTACCAATAATTTTATTATAAAATGGAAAGGGAGATACTCATGACATTGAATCTACTTTTACATATAAATCATCACAGAGCATGTTAATAAGATTTTTACTAAATATATCAAAATTATTGTAATGGTTATGTGATAGACAAAGACTTTTTTCTAAAAGTATTACCATCAGGAATTCTTATCAGTTTTACATTTACATTTATGATATTTCCCTGAGAATTATTTCTCTGGGGATTTAATTTTTTTCTCTCTACCTCTGAAATTTTAAACCATAAAATAAATAAGAAAATAAGGAACATTTCAAAATTATCAGGCCTGCCTGCAAATTATTCCCTCTTCTTACAGAATGGCATCAGCTGTATTATTCATTATTGTTTTCTACACCATTTCCAGGCTATTTTCATTATCTCATGTTATGTTTTCAAGCTGCTCTCACAGATCTATGCAAAATTAAATCTGGCCAATTCTCTTCCTTTAAAAAACCGCTTTTAATTTGTATCCTTCACTTACAAGATAAAAGTCAACTCGCCCTGTGAGAGACATGCACCTTCTCTTCTTGATCCAGTTTCTGCTTATCTCTTTAGAGCCCCCTTTCACTCTTACCTTGCACTTTACAGTTTAGTAGTATAGAGCTGATGACATTTACAGATTGTACCATCACATCGTTTGTCTTTGTCAGCCGTTGACACCTCCCTCAACCTGGCTTTCTCGACACACTACTTTCATCAGAGGGGTTTTTTTTTCCTCCAAGGTCCTGAATCATCTCTGCAAGAGCACATGCTACAAAACAGTCCCTAGCCCTCCTCAACCATCCAATCTCTACAAGTCACAGTGGTAAATAATATTACTAACTGTATAACTTAGTACTGTTGTAAGCTTGCTACTTCCATCAACTGTGCATTCCAGATGAACACGATAAAGCCAGTATTGTCATCCTATGATACCTAATAAAATAAAAATGCAGAAGAGTTCATTCTTCTGGCAAAGACCAAAGAAATATTCAGCTACAAAGCAAAGAATTTATATTAAGTTCATCTTGTCCCAGAATCCCTTAGTTCTAGCTCTCTGAAGATGGCACTTTCAGTGGACAGCATTGCACTTAGATAAGTTTTAACCTCATCAGAGGGAAAACCCAAGCATTCCAATTTCTATATACAGCACAGTACAGATCATAATGTCCAATAAATGTTTGTTGAGCATAATCATATTCCATTTTCTAAATGACATTATTTTTAAATTAACTAGAATTATTCAAGAGGAAACTATATAAGCTCTTAGAGCAAATATCATACAACATGAATTATCCTGGAGAGAATTTGACATAAATGAATAAAAGTTATATGCATAATTGGGCTATTAAATTTTTAGGTAATAAAATAAAACATATTTCTTGTGCAACTATTTTTTTTATAAACACCTGGAAAGGTGTCATGGATGTATACATTCTTCTATGTCTTCCTGTGATTCACTCCCCTGCTCAGAACCAATGATGCAAAGCAAGTAAATAAATCAACCTATACTATAACTACTATGCATTAAATTTAAATCTAACACTGACTTTCTGAGCAGTGGAGGAAAAACATGTAATATAACATGTCTGGTTTCTTCTAAGAGGGAAAACTTCTGAAATTTTACCATTTGAGAGACTGTGTTTGCTGCCCAGATATGGGCTTCATGCTTAACATGTTCAAGGACCAGACAACAAATCACTGCCACCAAGAAAAAAAATTAAAGACAAAACAAGGAAATGAAGATTAGGAAAAAAGAAGAAATATAGGAAGGGAAAGAGTGAGGTATTGATATTTAGGTTGATTTGCAAAATTATATATTACATTAATATATTAATGTAATATATTATTATTACTTTTGGTTTTATAGAAACATTAAATACTAATATATTATATAATATGTATATATACATTAATATATTAGTAAGTAATCAGGAGAAAAAAATAAAATTATAATAGATAATTTATAATATATATTTAGATGTATAAATATTTTAACATATGCATAGACTTATTTTATGCACAGGTATAGAATCACATAGGTATGTACTTATATATATATAAATATAATAAAATAAAAATATATAAAACTTTTCCTCATATACTAAATTACAAATGTGTATTATACATTTACTTATTGCTGTGTTGTCTGAAGTTCAAATAACTAATACCCAAACTATGTAAATTCTTATTCTTTATATTTACTGCTTCAACTTTTTCACATTATTTGGAGACAATAAAGAGCATATTGATATCTAACATGTATATAACTTTTACTTGTGTGTATATAGAACTCATACTACTATAGACAACTTTTTCTACTGATAATATATCTAGGTATATTTGTTTCCTATATTTGTTTATTATGGATGTTTATTGCTTGGATGTTACAAATGAGATAGACTATTTTCCTATGAATTGCCAAATTTTTTGATAGATAGATAGATAGATAGATAGATAGATGATAGATAGATAGATAGATAGATAGATAGATAGATAGATAGATAGACAGGTAGATGAATAAATAGAGAGAGGGGTGGAAAGAAGGATAAAGAGATTCTGAGATTCGTGTGGTGACTGACCAGGAGAGTTTTACTTTTCTCTCTTCCTCAATTGATTTCAAGTGAGTCCCTGACAGTGAGCTACTGATCTGCCTTTACTTAGAGCACTTGCTTTACAAATCATTCTGCAAGTGGATTTTGTTTGTTTGTTTGGTTGGTTGGTTTTTGTTTTTATAGAAACTTTAAATACTAACCTTCCTTAACCTATTGACAATTTAACAATGGTGAGTATTCTGATTTCAAGGACCAGAGAGTCACCTTTGGTGGACTTTACCATGACCATCAAAATACACTCCTAGTCCCATTGGAAGTGACTAATTTTGAATGACAGGTGCAAATGTGCAGATTAGCAAAAAAGACACATGAGCCAGTGGCTTATGTTCCAGTACCATCCACTGTTCTCCACTAAGTCACCCCAGCACTTTACCTACCTTTCCCCATCACCTCAGAAAAGGTTTTTTTTCTTACCTATTGCAATCATCAAGACCAAAGTCCTCTGTGCATGTCTGTTTCCAAGTGCAATTTTTCTTTGATAGACACAGCATCATACATGAAAATTAAAATTTCCCCATCACTATATGGTAAGTCTTAGAGTTACAAATATACAGACTATTTCCTTGTTTAAAAGCAATGTCTTATTATTTTGCCCCACCTGGCATTAAACTCATAATTTTTCTGCCACACATTTCGAAATTACTGACAGGCATTGTCACACCTAAATAAGATGTATTTGAAAAAGAAACTCATTTAAACTCACTTTTAAACCACATTAGTTTGCAGAAGTGTTGGTTGGCTGCAAATATTTTGATGGGATGTTAGACGTGTATAACATATATTCATAATATTTTTTAATCATATATTTTGTAAAACAACAGATGAGTCTTGTAGATAAATCTCACTTTGCCTCCCATCCATCAAGATATTCCAACTTTAATAATGTTTACGTTATGCTAATTCGTTTTTCTGATTTTAATCATCCATTTGTACTAATTTTCACAGATTTTTCTTTCTGTTATATCATTCTTCTTTGTTCTAATATAAAATTCTCAATTTTAAAAAAGATGAGTATAAAATGTGTTTAGTGAAAATGTAAAGTGGTCATACAATCTCCTTAATTTTGTCATGGTGCCAAAAGAATGCATGCCACAGCCAGAAACATAGCAAATAAAAATTAACATAATATATGTGCAAATTTACTGCTATCATAGAAGGTTATAAGTGCAATGTTCCTTTTTGAAAATGAAAAAATAGCTGGTAGAGAAATGTAGAGGTACAGAAACATACTTGCCTGTAATTTTTCTTTTTTCATATGAGGATCTAATGATTCCCACTACTTTTCTGCTGAAGAATTCATAATAGTTAACATTTAAGATGAAGCTTACTATATTTTAAACTAGAACACCATAAAATTGATGATTTGTCATAAAAGCCTTTGAACTGGTTATAAAAATAATTGATGAACTATTTAGTCACAATGTGACTAGATTGGCATTTTTATAGAGGAAGAATCCAAATGTCTAATGAGATGTGATATTGAATCAATACAATGAACTACATGCCTTTTGATTCAAAAATAGAAGTAAATGAAATGAGTGTATAGATGAATGTGTTTTTAAATTATCAAAGATCTCTGGGTCACAGAATTATGCCAAGTAAATGAGGGAGAATTCTATGATCTAAGTTTGATAAGGATGACTATTACTAATATTTTCAAAGTTAAATTTGTATCATGGAGAATTTTTGATAATACTTTATTAATTTGGGGGGATTTTCATGCAATATATTTGATCCTATCCTCTCCTTAACTCCATCTAAATCTACCACTTCTAAATCCCCAACATACTCTGTGTCCTCCTTGTTTTACATATAATAACCCAACTGTAATATGTGCTGTCCACATAGAATTTAATTTATCGGAAAGAAATGGTTTTAATACATGCTATGAATTCTTCACCTGTTTTTTTTTCTGACAAACTTAAGTAATTCTGCCTTACAATCCTATCCAACAGTCTAAATGTCATTATTTTTTCTTAAAATTTAATACAGATATCTTATTAAATGGCTAGGAGCAATAGTTAATGTTTCTTCTGTATCTGGTACTCTTCAAATCAGCTAAATTTAAATGTTGATAAATAATGTACAAAGCATAAATCTCAATAAAAGAGCTTGAATTTACCTTTAATTAAATATACCACAGAAGAGAAAATGTAGATTAAGATTTGAATTGCATAGGAGTGTGTGTGTGTGTGTGTGTGTGTGTGTGTGTACTCATATGTATATTTGTGTATAAATAACACTGGAAATTCTTAAAGCATAAGTTATGTGGAGGTTAAGATATGAGGTGAGTATCTTCAGTTGAGTTTTGTTGTGGTAAGCACCAGGACCAAAATCAACTTGGGAGAAAAAAAAGCTTCATCCTATACTTCCAAGAACTGGTTCATTAAGAGAAGCTAGGGCAGGGACTCAAGGCAGGAACCTGGAGGCAGGAACTGGAGCAGAGACCATGGAAAAAGGCTGATTGTAACCTGCTTCTGTGGCCTTGCTCAGCTACTTTTTACACACACACACACACACACACACACACACACATACACACACACACACACACACTCCTGCTCAGAGATGAGACTGCCCATAGTAGGTCGAACCCAATTATCTCAATTAATAATCAATAAAATGCCTCATAAGGATATCTCCATCAGTCAATCAGATAAATCAACTATTAAATTAAAATTCCCTTCTTCCAGACATGTCAAGCTGTCAATCAAAGTTAGCCATTCAAATGAGCAAGGAGAGGAAGTCACATAAGAAGCTCTGGCACTACAAACATGAGCAAGATCACAGAGAAATCAGGAAGTTAGGTAACCAAGAACTTAGAGACATGAATGTGCCCAGTCACCAGCTAGTTGAAGTTGCAAATAGCAACTGAGTCAGTGGCAAAGGCCTATGTCTGAGGAATAGCAAATAAAATATGAGAATCAGCAGAATGGACAGACAAAATAATCCTAAAGCCTGTACTCTTCCACAGCTTGGGGTGAAACATAATCTCCAACCAGCCTTAAGATCACTAATGCTACAGGTGGGGAACAGAGAGGACACGCAGAGAGACAAACAAATGTCACTAAGCCTCCCGCGATATTGGTGGTATATCACACTCTCAGTTAGTCTGGGATGGCCTCTGTTTATTTTTCTTTGAAACTTCTTAGAATTTTGTTAATTGCTTGACAAAAATGACAAATCAATTTATCAAATAAGTGATCCATTACTTTGAGATCACACTTAATTTCTGTTGATTTTGTAATATGCAAAGTTACTAGACAAACATTGTTAAATCACAAAAACAACAATTTCACAGGCAGAAAATGGAGCTAAAAATCTATGAAATTTAACATGGACCTAGAATATAAATGGATCTATTAGTACTAGAAAAAGCCCATTTAAAAAAAAAATCAGAATTCATTTTATTCAGAACTTTCAAATAAAATATCCTAGAAAATCCAATATAAGCATCTCTATAGACACAGTGACTGATTCACATGAACACAGAGTAAAATCCCTGTGTTTACACATGTGGACCTTTAAGAGAAATGAACACTATGAAGGGATGTGGAGATATTCCTCTCCAGTTTTGTATTTTGTCCACATTGCACTAGTTCAAACTTTATCAAGAGGGTCATATCTTTTCTTTTCTCACAAGAAACACAATGAAAAAAAGCGAGACTAAAGCAGTGTATTACCACTTCCCTGAGCTGATAGGGTCAATCAGTGTCAAAAGTGACAGGAGAGGACACCAAGGCAATATAACTTATCAGAGCTCATCTTTGGGTACCTCAAATGAAAAGGCTTGTGAAAGCCATGAAAAGGAGAGTTAAAGGCAAAATAAAGACAAGAGGAGCGAATCACATCAGTTCAGGATGCTTTGAGCAAACAATGTGCCCATGATACAGTCTACTGGAGATACAGGGCACATTCTCTTTCCTTTCTGATCTTAGCTTCTACTAATCTTAATAACATGATTACCTAATATAATTGTCTTTGCCTCTATGTGAGCAAAAGGCACAGCTCTGCCTTTAGGCAGTAATAAAACAGGGCCAAAGGTTTTTTCTTATTAATATTTATATACCTAAATAAAAAAAATCAATGCTAATAAAGGGGATATTAAAAGAAACACATAACTGTAGATCTGAGAAACAAATGGAATTTCAAAAATAGATTGAAAATATTTAATGTTTGAAAAATGCAGTATTTTCTATTACTAATGAATAAATAGATAAATAACAAGTAAAATAATACTGATGATCACTTGAAACTATTGAATAGGAGAAAATAAGACAATTGATGAGAGTCCACCCAACATGCAAAAATGAAGACAGAAATTATTATGTGTATATGTTGTACCTTTCCCTAAACTGTGACGTAGTTTACATATCTTGAAAGTTAGAGTCAGCTACCTATTTCATAATAAATGAAAAGAAAATGCCTTTAAAATGAAGTGTTTTAGATAAATCTAAAATGGAAGAATGTGTGTTAGTAAAGAATTTGTACATAAAAAGTATTATTAGATAAATCAATACACACACATCTTCATGATTTTTGACAAAGGTGTCATAAGCACACACTACAGTAAGAAAATTCTCATCAGGGAAAAGCCTGGAAATCTTGTCTGTCACATGTAGAACAATGAAACCAGACACTCCTACTTAGCAAGAACACATGTCACCTCAAAATAGATCAGACAAATTGGAGACCTGAATTGCTTTAACTGCCAGAAGAAAGCTCAGAAGAAATGCTTTATGACTTTAAAATGCCAAAGTTTATTTTTGGACAAGATGCCGAACACAAAAGCAAGAGTAGACAAATGGGACTATATAAAATGTGTGTCTAGCAACTGAAACAAATAAGAAAGGGAAGAAACAGTTAAGAGATTAGAAGAAATTATTTACCAGCTGTATCTAGCAAGTAGTTGCTATCCACAAGACACACAGCACAACAGCTTCCAAACATCAGCAGCATAAGGATAATAACACAATTAAGAAATGGCAATTGACTTAAATTGATATCTACCAAAAGTATTCCCAGAAATGGCTAACAGGACCATGAAAAATGCCTATGACCAGCAATCGTCAAGAAATGAAATCAAAACCATAATGGATATCATATCGCATCTTTTAGAATGACTATTAGCAAAGAGATAAATGATAGTTTTCTGACAAGCACAGAAAAAAAAAAAAGGAACAAATGCCCACAGTTTTTCTGAAATATTTTCCTTCGTACTCGTTTTTACAGATTACTCTGCAGTTTTGTAGAATGCTATGCTGCCAGTTACTTCCTTTCAGCCAAATAAAGATGTCAGACTCTGGTCTGACTTGTAACATTGTTAAAAGGGTCTACCTACTTCAAATGCAATTTGCTGTGAATTTTAGCAGTTTCATTAAGACATACTTCAATGTGTTTATAAAATTCATTAGCATATATTCATGACATGAAGAGACGGGATTCACAGCAGCACCCGTGTTCAAATATATAGTGCACTGTGACCGTATCCATCCATTACCCTTCACAGCATGCACTAGCCTTCTTCACTTAACATGGTGGTCCTCCAGACCCCTCTAATGTCCTGCAGAAGTCATCATTTCATTCTTCATTGTAGATGAACAAGACTCCATTTTATACAATTGTTTCTTTATTCATCTCTCGATGGACACCTGCCTAGTCAAACAAGAAAGAAGCACAGTAAAATTTTTATACTGTTCTGTAGACTTGAGAACAAAAAAAATCTCAGTTGCAGCTACTCTGATACACATGGGGACCATTGATAAAATATTATTTAAGTGTAGTAGGTGGCTTTTGAATCCAGGTACTTCAGTGAATGTAAACTTCCCGTTTTTATGGTTAACTTCAGTAGGGTTTTGTTTCTTTACCTGCAGAAATCCTTTTGTTTGTGCAGGGGGATGTGAAGAGCTTACTTTGGATCTGCATGTAGTCAGCATAATGGATAATCTTTGTGATAATTATTGTAATAGCTTGTTTTATTAGTAGAAATGCGTACATATTTACATAGTTTACTGAGAAGTAGTTCTTATAACGATGGAAGTACCTCATTATACATAGTTACAAAAACCTCTTTTAGCTCCCATACTCAAGGTGTTTTTACTATTCCCAATATTAAAAAAAAAAATACTTTGACCAGAATTCCTACTTATAATGTTTTAGTTGTAAAATTTTGTGGTTCCTTATTAATAATTTAGAGTGCTATTGTGGAAGTTTATATTTTTGTTGTTATCTTGGAGAAAAAAAATAGAATCATATTGTAAATATAACATAATAAATTGTTTTCAGTTACCACAAACATTTTCCAGTTCTATAAGATTCCATTATTGCTTTATACTACCAAAACAGAATCACCAAATACTGAAAAGTAAATAAACAAAACCTTTGTTTCTCCTCTTAAGCTTCTACATTTCATTCACTTACAAGATCTTAACTGCTAAAAATGCTGTGTATCTTTAGTGCAAACATTCTATTTTATTCACTAAAAGTCTTGTTTGGCAATTCTACTGTATGTCTGAAATTTAGAGTCTAAATAGAGTCTTTGCCTCAAGGAACCTATATCAAGAACAAACTGATGATCACAGCCTTATCAAGTGCATCTCTGCACCATTACCTCTTTGGTTAAATGCATTTTTTTTTTATTTCTGTGAGAATTTCACTCTGCAGCCCATGCTGGTCTGAAGCCTTGTTAGCCTCAGCTGGCCTTGAACTCATTTTAAATGATTTGTTTATTAATTTTATGCAGGAGTACACCATAATATTTGCGTTATTCCATTACTCCCCACTCCTGCTACTGCTGCTTTATATCCACTTTTTCAATTTATGATTTCTTCTAAAATTATTTTATGTATATACATACCTATGTATGTATATGTGTGTATTTAGACATACACATACCAACCCTGGAGAAACTGACTTTTCCACCTTTAGAAGCCACTGACTGCTTATAGTGCTTCATCTAGAGGTGAGCTTCGGGAACTTTATCTCATCCCACTGCCTTTGACCGGTATTGTCATTTTGTAGGTCTTAGTCAAACAACCACGCCATTGTGATGTGATGGGTACAGAATTCCGGTCTTGTCTAGGAGACACTGTGGCACTGGCTCCTACAACCTTTCCAACCCCTCTCCTGTGAAGTTCCCTGAGCTTTAAGTGTGAGCTGGTTTTTTAAATGAACAAAATGGAGCTGTGCATATCACAGCCATGTTTTCTCTACATTATGACCATCATGAAACCTCCATCTGATGCAAAAAGAAGCATTCCTCCTCCTCCTCCTCCTCCTCCTCTTCCTCCTCCTCCTCCTCCTTTCCCTCCTCCTCCTCCTCTTCCTCCTCTTCCTTCTTCCTCTTCCTCCTCCTTCTGCTCCTTCTCTTCCTCCTTTTGTTTTTAATGAGGAGTGAAAGCAACACTTATCTGTGGTATTATAATTGTTTAGAATATAGTTTGTTGATCTAGAAAAATGACATAGGCCATTGCCATTGCCCCTGGTTGCCATAAAGAATGTGAAGATAAGATTCTATTTATGAGGACATGACCTGGAGACAGAGGACCTGGAGATATCAAGCTGGTGCTGACTCCAACTTTCATAGTATAGGAATATTTATGCAAGCTTAAATTTAAGAGACAGAATAAATGAAAGTCCCACCTAATTGTTAAGCCTGACAACCACAAAATTACTGTTCTGGAATGGCATCCCCAGTGGTACAATGACACACCTTGGAGGTAACCAACAGCTGCTTAACAATCTTAAGTTCCACTCAATATGAGGGAAATCCTTAGATACTCTAAAACTACCCAATCTCCCTTGGCCAGAGAGATTATAGACAGTATAGGAGAAACTACTACTGGCCATGAACTTTTTATCCTTTTGTGGAATCTCCAAGTGTTGAGGTAACAAGTTTGCCCTTTCTTACTCACCACATTTTTGCCTATTGTTTTCTAAATCTCCTACCTGGAAAGATGAAGAGTTATTTAAGAGCTTTCGTAAATAGAATTATTTGTTTCTCCAACATTTTTATTGAATATATCTCACATCTGCTTCATCTTTAAGCCAGCCATGAAGCTAACAATTTCCCACATGAACCTCATCTTTCTGTATTCTCAGGGAACCCTCTCCTTTTCCCTTGGAGTATTCATTTTCTAAATGAAAACATATCAAGGGTCCCCCACCTCTAGGAACTCTCATCCCTGTAGTTGTTCCTCAAGTCTACAGTTCACAGTCCCTCTCATGATCAAGAAGATATAGAGATTTGATCAAATGACAAGCAATGCTTTCAACAAAGGAGACAAGCATATTTAGTTTGAAGACTTATTTCATGGATTGCTTCTTGCTCAGTCAATCCAGCTTTAAGGAGAAGTTAAGAATATGGGGAATTTATATAACTTGCATACTCACAATGTAGCCATAATCAGGAAAGTTTTATATATATATATATAGCACATAGTGATGATCACAGAGAACAACATCTGGTCCAAATGCAGAGAACAAGGAACTACAGAATTTCCATTCTGTATTGGGTTATCTAATTATAAGCAAGTCTCCCAAGCACCAAGGAAAACTGGGAAAGAGGATGGAAAGATTGAAAGTCCAGAGCCGGTAGATGACAACACAGAATCAGAGTCCTCCAGGCACAACCACCCAAGTGTGCATATGAATTTACAGTGGTTGTGGCAAAATGTAGAAGACCTTCTTAAATTCAAACCAGAAACAAATTCAGCATGGTGAAGGACACACAAAACTCCACACCAATCTGAAAAGTTATGGAACTTAAAAACTGCTGGGAGAGAGAAAAGTAGGCTCTCTTTAAGAGTGAGACTCCTGCTACCCCTGGTATGACAACAGTGATCTAGTGGATGGACATGTAACCAAGAGTATATGGACAATACAAATTGACCTTGATCTTTTAATGAGGACATAAGGGTAGGTGAGTAAAAAAATGAGCTTTAGATCTGGAGATATTTGGGAGAGGAGGTGAATGATTAAAAAACATTATATGAAAGAACTAATTAAAGACCAATCCATTCAGTTATTGGGACTACCAGAAATTTCTTAATGGCATAGATGTAAAATACTATGAATACTTATATTTTTCATAAATGAAATTTGACATGTAAGCAAGTTTTTGGAGTTGTAAAGTTGATGGAATGGAATCACAGAGTATATTTCAGAAAACCTGTTGTTTAATCATTATAGCAGTTAATAAATATATTAGTATAAGTTATTTACCACATCTTTAATAAGAGTAAGATGAGAAACAGAAAATACTCAGAAAAGCATGCAATAACATAATGTATTATATTAATAAAAATGCTTTGAAATCAATATTTGTATGAAACTTTGTAATTCATGCCAATACATATATGCATCACATATGTATTGCCCATTGTGATACACTTGCTGTCACTTCCCAACTTCCTGAAGACAGACAGAGTTTGGACAGGGAGGGTGTTTATGACCTCACAGGTAACCTGAGATAAAGTCACTCACCTACCAACTGAAGTCACTGTCATAGACTTCTGACTGCAGTGTCGTATTTAGTAAGCTACAACTAGAGGGGAAATATTCCCAAGCTTCAGAAGAATTAAAAAGAAGAAACTTCAAAGAGAAAATGTAATCATCTGAAAAAGTGTGATAAAGTATGCTCACTGGAATTGAAATGGTTCTTGCTTAAAAAGTTTAAGAAAGTAAATTAAAATGCCAAGCACAACGGGTAACTTTGCAATAAAGAATGTTGCACCCTCACTCATACTATAAAAGGGAAAGAGATCAGTCCAATTAAATATTCATGAAACAAAAGATCAAGGCTTTAAGTCTTAGATCAAGTTCAAGCCTGGAATGAACTAATGATTCAATAGTCCATACGAATCCTAAGCATTCAGTAAAGGATTATTCGGAACTGCAGTTTGGAATGGGCTCTACTTGGCTTAAATTGACCAATAGTTTTACTTTGTTTTCTTTTTCTTAATGTTGGATAAGAAGCTGATTGACATTTAAGATGGTGAATCTCACGACTCACAATAATCAGTCAAACAATGAGTGGTCCCAGACATTACCGTGACCAGGTAAAGATGCTTTGATTCTTTCATTTCTTTTTACTACAACAAGATAATATTTATTCTCTCAAATATTTTACCTTCACAAATTTGTAAACATTATAATCACTGACATAAGAAGATACATATACAAATTTGGTAACTGCTTTGACCCCAAAATTGCTACAAACTTATATTGAAGAAGCATCAGTGAGGTAGTTTTAGTTAGCAATGAAGATTAACAGTGTGTGCATTAATCATCTGAAGTGAAAACTCCTTTCAGGACCTTCCCTAGATAAAGGAGTAGGTAATTTCATTTCAGAAGATTGACTGCGTAGAACTACAGGTAAAGGAGCTTTGACCAATTTGACATCCTCTTTAGAAAGATGCAGGAAAAAGGAAGGTTAATTCAGCCCTGGGCAGAATGCCTCTTCTGAGCGTATATCAGCTGGTAAAATGTGCAGGTTTCAGAAGCTGCAGAGAGGTGCAGTAAAAATAATCACCAACTCTTGATGCCTGCAGGTAACAAGCACTGCAGGTGAGATAAAGGCCAGACTCAATCCATCCTCAGTGCAGCAGGCCTGTGGCCACACTTCCCCGGAGAAGGCCCAATGTCTATCACCACAATTTGTCCAGCTGAACCATCTTATCTATTTATTTATTTTCAAGTTGACAACAGTGTTTGAGAAAGCCAAGGCAGACAAAGCCTCTTCTAAAAAGCCTAAGGGATCTGTTATTCCTTTTGAATGGAATGGCCTACAGTCATTTTTGCAAAACCACTAATAAAAAAAGAACTCTGCGTACCGTTATGTTGACCAGAGCAAAATAAGCCTTGCAGACTGGACATCAGGACAGGGATACACAGGCAGAATAAAATGAGCAGTCAGATGGCTCTCATTTGGTTAACCTAGTGGTTGCTCACAGTATCTAGAATTTTGACATAATTAAAAACGTGGATGTTGAAATTAAGCTATCAGTACTTACTGAAATATCCACAGATATAAATCACTGGTGTAAAAACTAACATGTTCTGTTGAAGACTTCACATGAAAGCCACGTTTAACATTTGCTTGCCTTTGTTTTATACTAAGAATTGTTGTGCTGTTAAGTTCCAATGTGCTCCTTAATTTAGACAATATGCAGTTTACTGCTGTTGTCATAAAATGTATGTGAAGTATTTGCTTCATGTGCTAATAAAAACTTTTTAAAGCAAATAATTTCTTATTTAGGTCAGATGACATTTAATGATTTTTATGATAAGGATGAAACCACACATATTTTAAAACATTTTCAAATGACACCATGAAGTTCTTGTAAATATTTGATTCTTTCTTTAAAAGTAGTATATAAAAACAGTTTTGAAAGCAGCAATGTATAAGAGAAAGCTTAGGACTCCACGAAAAAATGAATCTCACAGTCAACTAATGATTAGAAAATGTTCAGTTAAATTAAAAACAAAAGCAATGCTACTGGTTATAAGCACTGGGTTTGAAATTGTGCTGAGGTCTCGTTCTTTCTATGACTGGGGGAATCCCATACAAAAGTATGCACTTTGATAGCATTTTGAAAAGGAGTGACATTATGTTGAACTCATTAGGTGATATCTACTTCATAAACATGAGACCACCCACATTCAGATGCCACAATTTATATGAGTTCACATGATTACTACATAAAAAAAAAACAATATGCCAATGCAAGGGCAGTTTTTATAAATTGAGAAAAAAGAGAACAATTAACTTAGAAGATTCTGCTAATCAAACATAAGTTGTAAGAAAATATAACCCTTGATGCATAAAATATAAGAAATAAAAAGCATAAAATAAAAAAAAGAGAGAGAAGAAAATTTAGTCATGTGGAAGAACAGAAAACTCCAATCATTTACTTTTAAAAAGCATAAAACAGTACTAGAAAATAATCACATTGTGGTTATATGGATTAAATATATAATGTTAATTATATATAAAATATGGCATTTATTATATATAATAAATTACATATATATGACATATTTGGAGATACATATGATGCTTATATACTACATAGTTGGAGAGATAGCTCACTGGTTAGGCACACTCACCGCTCTTCAGAGGGCTAAAGTTTACTTCCCAGAACATAGATTCAGTATATCATGATTCTCTGTGACTCTACTTCCAGGGAATCCAGAACTGTCTTCTTCTGGCCTTAATGTACAATCATCTGCATGTGAACATACAGAAACCAAAAATAAAAACACAATGAATGGATGAAATAAAAGACACAGCATCTAGATTATGTTTAAATGTTTACAAATTGGTGCTAAATTTGAAAGAAAAACATAGAAACCCAGTCAAAGGTACCACAGAACTAGCTATAGTAGTGAGACTAGAGGTATGTGCAGTTACAACAGTCGTCACTACTACCATAATCACAGTGATGCAGAAGACCAAGGGATGCTAATCCTGAGAGGTCTTAGTCATGAACAAAGCTTACCAAATTCCAAATTAGTAGTTATCCCATTGTTACAATCTTGACTCTCTTGACTCCAGTTATTAGAGAAATACACGATTTTATGAAACAAAATAATTAAGATTTGACCACATTATAACAAAATAGTGACAAATATTTGTAACAAATTGAAGAAGAATCATAATAGAAAAGGGAGGTCAGTAGAAACACAGCATAATAAGCTGTGTACAGCCATTAGAATGGATATATAGTAAGACACACATTCAAGAGCCAGGGACAAGTTACTAGCCTAATACAATTGGCATCAGCCAATTTTGCGATTGCTATCCATAAATAACAAATCTTAGAAAACTCATAGTTATTTTAATCTACTCCCTTAATGTTAAGTGTAGTGATACATTTAACATCATAGCCTATGAATGTATGTAATAATTTCAGAATATAAATATGATATATTAAGAATCTGTTTTTCACTTAAATGTTATAAGCTGAAATGTATTAATTAAAGAATTGTGGAAAGTTTGTCATATAATCCTAAGATAACAATTTTGTCTGTGACTTAATAGGATATATGCTCCCTTAGAAGTCTGTTTTTTCTGATGAAAGACAGATGGGCGTGGATCTAGATGGGGTAAGCAGAGAGAAACTAGAAGTAGAATGAGGTAAATCTAAATATAGTATGTGAGAAAAATTCTTATTTTTAAATGAAAAGAAGAAAATGTAGCCAGAATCTTTTAAAATTTTCTCATTCCCATTGCTTATATAAATATCTGCAAATAATAAACTTGAGGATATACACCTAGGATCTTATGAGGTAGCAGAAAAATGACATGGTTTGGCAAAATCCTGGAAGACTAATTCCAAAATTCAGGGTTCAGTTAACCATAACAATTCCATATAGCACAACATGTCAAAGTACAGAGAATAAGTGTCATGGGAAGCCTCATGCACAAGTGGGTCATCTGTGTCAACCTCACCTCAAGTCTCAGGCACTGCTGGTCAAAGAGGATGGAAAGACGGTAAGAGCCAGAAGTCTGTGCCAGAGCAAACTCGTATCTTTGTACAAGACAGGACCTCTGTACTCACGAGCTCACAATACAATAGCTGCCTTCACAAACCCTGCACAAGATTAGCCACTCAGTATTTTACCTTGGAGGGGCATGCGGCTCATGAGAACTACTCCTAACGAAGGACCTCTTAGCAATAGAGGCTAACTTTTCAGAAAGAAAGAATCTATTTTCTTTAAATGTGTGTTTCCTAGTAAATCAACCATGCTCCAATGGAAGGACCCAAACCTGTGAGTATATAGTCAATGCAAATTGAATATAGTGAGTTTTTAATTAAAAGACAATAAAAAGGAGAACTGGAGAAATGGGAGTCAGGGTGGAGCTGGGAGCAGTTAGGGGCATGCATACAAGGTGAAGATCAAAACATGTTGTATGATATTATAAAATAACAAAATATCATACTTAACTATTTAAGATAACAATTTTAGTATTTTCTAAAATATGAATATGTGATTTGCATTATATGACCTCCTAGGAGGGTAAAGATAATTTTTGTTTTGTCCCTTTGAGGATATCCTTCACCTTAGAGAAGCTCTTCGGTTTCACGAGATCCAGTTTATTAATTGTTGATCATAGTGCCTGAACTGCTGGTACTCTGTTTAGTTGTCTCCTGTGACAATATGTTCAAGGCTGTTTCCTATTTTCTCTTCTATCAGATTTTGTGTATCTGGTTTTATGTTGAAATATTTGATCCACTTGGATTTGTCCAGGGTGATATATATAGAGATCTGATTGAATTCTTCTGCATACAGAGATCCAGTTAAACCAGCAGCATTTGTTGAACATGCTTTTTTAATTGTATAGTTTTGGCTTCTTCATTAAAAATAAATAGGTTAAAAACAAATTCATAAGTTTGTGGATTTACTTCTGGTTCTTGGATTCAGTTATCTTGTTTACCCTGCTGTTTTATGCTAACCCCATGCAATTTTTAGTACTATTACTCTGTTCAACAGTTTGAAATCAGGGATGGTGATACCACCAGAAGAGAAGTACAGTACAGTTTTAGCTATCCTGGGCTTTGTTGTTGTTGTTTGTTCATATGAAAGTGCGTATTGTTCTTTTGGAGTCTATGAAGAACTGTGTTGGAATTTTGATGGGAATTGCATTGAACCTGTAGATTGTCTTTTGTAGGATGGCCATTTTTACTATGTGAATCTTACGGACTTATGATCATGGGAGATCTTTCCATCTTCTGATATCTTGTAGCTATTGTGAAGGGTATTTTTTCCCTAATTTCTTTCTCAACCAATTTATTATTTATATATAATAGGGAAACCAATTTATTTTAGTTAATTTTCTATGTAGCCACTTTGCTGTAGGCTTTCTCTGGTAGAATTTTTGGTGTGATGTATGTATACTATCATAACATCTGTGAATAGAGCTACTTTTACTTCTTCCTTTCCGATTTGAATTTTCTGGATCTTTTTTAGTTGCCTTATACCTCTGGTTATAATTTTGAATACAATATTAAGTAGATAGGAGAGAGTGGATAGCTTTGTCTTGTCCCTGATTTTAATGAGATTGTTTTGAGTTTCTTTTCATTTAATTTGTTGTTGGCTATTAGCTTGCTGTATATTGTTTTTATTGTGTTTAGAGATGTGCCTTTTATCCATGAAATCACCAAGACTTTTATCATGAAGGAATGTTGAATTTTTCCAAAGGCTTGTTGGGAGCCAACTTTTATCAGAAAGCGGCTAGCTAGAAAGCAGCTATCCATACCTGTAAGGCGCACGTGCTAGCCACGCCTGCAAGGCTTACATCATATCCACGCCCCTACAAGAGGCATGGCAAAAGTGTATAAATACCCCAGATTTCCCTTCAATAAAAGACTAGACTTGAGACTGGATCAGAACCTCTGTCTTGTCTCCATTCCTAGCATCTCTTCTCCTTATCCCCATTCTCTTACCCTCTAGACCCTGACCCGAAGACCAGAGGAGGCCGCAACATTTTTTGTTAAGTCTTTTGTCTCAAGCCAGGTAGAGCAGAGCCGCTTGCAACAAAGGCTATTTCAGCATCTAATGAGATGATCAAGTGGGTTATTTTTTCTTTCAGTTTGTTTATGTAATTCAGTTTTGTATTTTGAACCATGCCTTCATCTCTGAGATGAAGCTTACTTAATCATGGTAGATGATATTTTTGATGTGTTCTCAGATTCAGGCTATAACTATTTTATTGAGTATTTTTGTATCAAAGTTTCTAAGGAAGACTGATCTGAAATTCTCTTTCTAGGGTGGCATTTTCTTGGTTTAAATACCAGGTTGACTGTGGCCTCATGAATTGAAATTCGTAGTGTTCCTTCTGTTTCTATTTTTGTGTAATAATTTGAAATTTTTCTTATTGGCACTTTATTGAAAGTCTGGTAGATTTCTGAGCTAAAACCATCAAGACCTGGGCTGTTTTTGATTAGAATACTTTTAATAATTGTTTTTATTTTTAAGGGCTTATAAGTCTATTTAAATTGTTTACCTGACCCTGATTTAGATTTTCCAACTTTGTGAAGCATAGGCTTTCAAAATATGACCTAATAATATTTTGGATTGCCTCTATGCCTGTTGCTATGCCAGTTGTTTATATATTCTTTGTCTTTTATTTTAAGGGCTTCTCTAGGTTGTTTATTTTCTCCAGGAACCAACTTTTTGTTTCATTACTTCTTTGTATTTATCTGTTTGTTTCTATTTTATTGATCTCATCCCTGAATTTGGTTATTTCCTGACATCTATTCCTCTTAGACATATTTGTTTCTTTTTGCTCTCAAGGCTTCATGTGTGCTGATAATTTGCTATTATAAGATCTCATTAAGCTTCTGGTCTGGGCCTGAGCACTGAGCAGATCCAGGGCAGCAGCTCTGCCCTGATTCTCACAAAACCCATAGGAAGCAGGCCTCCCAGGAGCTCTAACCCAGCAGTATTTTAGGTAAGGAGACAGTAACACTCTCCCCAAACAGGGAGTAACTGGGACCTACTAGAACCCAGGAAGTCACTCCTGACCTGGAGCACTGCTTGCTTACTGTCTGCCCCTGAGCACTGAGCAGATCTTAGGCCCCAGTTCTAACCCCAGTAGTAACACCCACTCCACACAGTTCTGATACAAGCAAGATAATAAGACAGGCTCCAGTCAGAGACAGGGCAGGTAGCACTAAGGACATCCAGAAGGTGAAAGGAAATGCCAAGAACATAACTATCAGCAACCCAGGGTACTTGGCATCATTAGAATCTAGTTCTCCCACACAAGAAAGTCCTGAATTCCCCATATCACTAGAAAAGCAGGATTCAGATTTAAAATCATTTCTAATGATGATGATAGAGGACTTTAAGAAAGACATAAATAACACTCTCAAAGAATTTGAGGAGAACACAGGTAAACAGGTCAAAGCCCTTAAAGAGGAAACACAAAAATTCCTTAAACAATTACAAGAGAACACACCAAACAGGTGAAGGAATTGAACAAAACCATCCAGGACATAAAAATGGAAATAGAAACAATAAAGAACTCACAAAGGGAGACTACCCTGGAGATTGAAAACCTAGGAAAGAAATCAGGAGTCATAGATGCAAGCATCACCAATAGAATACAAGAGATAGAAGAGGGAATCTCAGACGCAGAAGATACCATAGAAAATATTGACACAACTGTCAAAGAAAACACTAAATGCAAAAAGTTCTTAACACAAAACATCCAGGAAATCCAAGACACAATCAAGAGACCAAACTTAAGGATAACAGTTATAGATGAGAGTGAAGATTCCCAACTTAAAGGGACAATCAATATCTTCAACAAAATTATAGAAGAAAACTTTCCTAATCTAAAGAATGAGATGCCCATAAACGTATAAGAAGCCAATAGAATGCCAAGTAGACTAGACCAGAAAAGAAATACCCCCATCACATAATAATCAAAACACTAAGTGCACAAATCAAAGAAAGAATATTAAATGCAGTAAGCGAAAATGTCCAAGTAACATATAAAAGCAGACCTATCAGAATTACACCAGACTTCTCACCAGACACTATAAAAGCTAGAAGATGCTGGACAGATGTTATACAGACACTAAGAGGTCACAAATGCCAGCCCAGGCTACTATACCCAGCAAAACTCTCAATTATCATAGATAGATAAACCAAGATATTTCACAACAAAACCAAATTTACACAATATCTTACTATATACCCAGCATTACAAAGGATAATAGCCAGAGAGCTCCAATACAAGGAGGGAAATTATACCCCAGAAAAAGCAAGAAAGTAATCTCTTCCAACAAATCCAAAATAAGATGGTCACACAAAGATAATACCATCTCTAATAACAAAAATAACAGGAAGCAACAATCATTGTTTTTAATATCTCTTAACATCATGGACTCAGTTCCCCAATTAAAAGACATAGGCTAACGGACTGGATACATAAACAGGACCCAGCATTTTGCTGCAGACAGGAAATCCACCTCAGTGACAAACTCTATCTTAGACTAAAAGACTGGAAAACAATTTTTTCAGGTAAACAGTCCTAAGAAACAAGCTGCAGTAGCCATTCTAAAATCTCCAGCCCAAGAACAAAAAGGGAGGGACTCATGGCTCCACTTGTATAGGTAGTTGAGAGTGGCCTTGTCAGGCATCAGTGGAAGTGGACTGCCTTGGTGCCTGTAAGTGTGGATTCCCTAGTGTTGGGAAATTTTGAGAGCATGGAGGCAGGAATGGGAGGATGGTAGGAGCATCCTCTCATAGTAATTGGAGAAGGAGGAATGGGGTAAAAGGTTATGCATCAGTGGAAGTGGAGAGCCTTTGGTGCCTGAAAGTTTGGAATTCCTAGTGTTGGGGAATTCGAGAGCAGGAAGGCAGGAATGGGAAGATGGTGGGAGCATACCCTAATAGAAACTCCCAGAATTATGTGAATTAGACATGACAGAGGCAGGCCGCCAGAAGACTAGATTCCAGAATTCAAACAAAAAATTATCTTAATACTAAAATTTGTTTTGAAAATTGTATATTGCAGAATACACAGCCTTGGTGTATGTACTCATCAAGCAAGCTGAGCAGACCTGCTCGAACCTTTAATGTCCTGGAATTCCAGCTGGATGCAGTAAAGACACAGCACCAGAAGCTTATCAATTTACTCTTCCCCCCACCCCTCTTCTAGTATCTCAACACCCATAATCAGCTTGAAGAAGTTAATGGAGTTGGCGCCCCTATTCCCTGGGCTTAGGGACTGAGGTTGTTAATATTGGGCTGTTTTTCTAGGGAAACATAGTGGTTTTGTTGGAACAAGGAGTATTAGCTAGGATTTCTTGCATAGCCATAACTTATTGGTAGAATTATGTGTAATTGTTATTAAAACGAAGTTATAATTTCTTAAATGGTACAAAACTTACTTTGATTTCAAATTTAAGGTTTTCATTGGTATGAGCTTCTTATTGATATAAAAGTGAGATTAATATTGTTACTCTTATAGGCATTGTGCCTATATAATACAGTTAGGAATACAAGGCTTAGACCCAGTTTTTCTTTAACTTTTCTAACTGATTGAGATGGTTAGCCTGTGAGTTAAGGGACTATAGCAAATTTAGGGCTTTGAATTTATTGATAAGGTGTTTTCTGTATTCTATTTAGAAATAGAATAGTTCAGATTACCTTACATAGATAGTTGGTTTTCAAAACATCAGAAGTCCACAGAGTTGATGTTACAAACATTTCTGTATTAGTGTTCATTTTGCTTAGAGACCTGTCTGCTCCTGACAGCTTCCTGTCTTGGATTCTAAGAAGAAATTGAGCATCCTTGGAGTTACTCCAGTTGTGGTGAGACAGCCACTAGGCAAGAATTTCCTCTTGTCATCTACAAACAAATTACTGTCCAGAAAAGGACACACTTGCAGAATATTTGACTGATTATATCTGCCAAGACAGAGTAATCAGCCCTTAATAATTCTACATCCCTTGGTCTGTCAGATGATCCTGGGCCAGAAGGCTAAAGATCAGATGCTCCAGTGTTTTGTAGTATAGGGACTGTCCAGGTGTTCAATAGTCTCTATAAGTTGGCTAAGTTTTAGAAGCTATGCTTTGTGCTTGCATAACTTCAGTTAACTCAGTCATTCTGGATTTCTGATGGTGTTGAAGACTTATAGTCTCATAGCCAATCCTTGCTATTTGCTTTGAAAGAAAAGATTTGAGAGGATGGTTTTCAGCTGACATTCAAGAAAAAAAGTCAGGTTCAGAACTAAGTCTTTTAGTTAGGAGGGATGACAGAGGTTCTGGTTAGTCAACAAAATGATGGACTGGGTATTAGGTCTATTTTGTACTTTACTGACACAAATTGGTATAGTTATGCTCTAATTGTATTTTGAGAGAAAAGTTTTATTTTTACAAGGAGGGTGATATGTAGGAGAAGCTAAGGTGGGAGGAGTAAGGAGAGAAAGAGGAGGAGTAAGGAGAAGAGGAGCTAGGTGATGGTGGGGGGACATGGAGGCAGAAATTCGAGTGTCTCCGCCAGTCAAAGGTGGTTGGTATATCTAGGTTGGGTATTGGGTTACACTTCTGTTTGTATAGACATCTTGTTATTGAGCATTACCAAACTTATAAAGCCTTTGATTAGCGTTAAAAAAAAAGAAAAGGTCAGCAGTGATCATCTCCTCTTCCCTTGTCCCTTACTCTATGAATAACATCTGTGGTTATTGAGATTGAAGCATGCCTATCAAAAGTTTAAAAGCTAAAATTGTCCAAAGAAGAAGATCAATGTTCCATAAAATTGATGAAAGAGAAATAAGATATAGAAATTATATTAAGTGTAATAAAAGTAGATTTTAGACCTGTTCTGTCATTTGGTTAGGAGTAAGATTTACTGTTAAATAAAAAAAGTGTCACAGAAGATTTTAAAAAAACTTTACTAAATTGTGAATAAATTGTCACTAATAATCATTTATATATAAAAAAGATATTATTAATTTCTCTATAAGGAACTTAGTACTGTTAACTTTCCTCTTAGCACTGCTTTCGTTGTATCCCATGAGATTTGCTATATTGTACATTTATTTTAATTGAATTATAGAAAGTAATTTATTTCTTTATTTCTTCCTTGCTCTAATAGTCACTGAATAAATAATTGTTCAGTTTCCAGGAGTTTATGGGCTGTATATTGTTTCTGTTTTAAAGTCCAGGTTTAATCTATGATGGTCTGATAAGATAAGGAGATTAAGTCAATCTTCTTGTATCTGTCGAAACTTGCTTTGTGAATGAGTGTATGGTCAATTTTGGAGAAGGTTCTGTGAGGTACTTAGAAGAAGGTATATTCTTTTATGTTTGTGTGAAATATCCTGTAGGTATTTGTTAGATCCTTTTGAGCCATAACATCTTTTAGTTCTACTGTTCTTGTTTAGTTTCTGTCTGGGTGACCTGTCCATTGGTGAGAGTGGGGGGTTGCTATATCCCACTGTTAATATATAAGGTTCAATGTGTTATTTAAGCTTTAGTAAAGTTTCTTTTACAAATGTTATTG
Source organism: Rhabdomys pumilio (assembly GCA_030674055.1). Lineage (NCBI taxonomy): Eukaryota > Metazoa > Chordata > Mammalia > Rodentia > Muridae > Rhabdomys > Rhabdomys pumilio. Next base: position 70,583,375 of record JANHMN010000012.1, on the reverse strand, counting down.
TCCTTGCATTTGGGGCATAGTTATTCAGAATTGAAACATCGTCTTGGTGGATTTATCCTTTGATTGGTATGAAGTATACTTCTCCATCTTTTTTGGTTAATTTGGTTGGAAGTCTACTTTATTAGATGTTACAATGGCTACTCCAGCTTGCTTCTTGTGTCTGTTTGCTAGGAAAGAATATTTTTAGCCTTTTATTATGAGATAATGTCTATCTTTAATGTTGAAATTTGTTTCTTGATTGCAGTAGAATAATGGATACTGTTTTTGCACCCATTGTGATAGTCTGTGTCTTTTACTAAAGAATTGAGTGAATTGGTATTAAAAATATTAATCACTAATTATTGTTAATTCCTGTTATGTTGATGTTAGTGGAGGTAGCATGTGTGTGTGTGTGTTGGGGGGTGCATGCATGTGTGCGCATGTGGGTGTGTTTCTTTTGTTTTTTTTTTCCTTGTGTAAAATTACTTATTTCCTTGTTTTCTTGAGTTTTGTTAATCTTCTTGAGTTAGAGATTTTCCCCTATAATATTCTTTAGGGGTTTATCTGTGAATAGATTGTTTACATTTTGTTTTGTCATGGAATGTCCTGTTTTCTCCATCTATAGTGATTGCAAGTTTTGTTGGGTATAGTAGTCTGGGCTAGTATCTGTGGTGTCTTAGAGACTGTAAGACATCTGCATAGGACCTCTGGGCTTGTTGAGAAATCAGGTGTAATTTTAACTCTATTCCTTATATGATACTTTCATATTACCATATTGTATGGTAATTCACATTCCTTAAATGGTACTAGGCATTTTTCCCTTGCAACTTTTAATATTCTTTGTTTTGTACATTTAGTGTTTTCATTATTATGTGGCAGAAGAATTTGTTGTTATTGTTCCAGTCTATTTGGTCCAGGTCCAGCAGGGTGTCTCTCCTGGAAACTTTGTGCTTATGTGGCCTCTGGCTTTTGGGTGATAACCCTGCCTCAAGAATCCACAGTACCAGCATGGCCTAGTGTCTGTGGTGCCAGAGTAGCCACCAGGATAGCAGGCAGAGTTGTCATTGATTAATGAAATGTAGGGGACAGGGTGTAGTTTACTGCTGTTAGATATGCTTAAAGGGACTTAGTGGGCAAGGGCTTGATGCAGGGGACTTACATGGTTGTATCTGGTGCTAGCAGGCCTCCAGGAATGCAAGCAGCATTGTGGGCTAGATAATAATAGGCAATAGGTGATAAAGTATAGTTTACCTCTTTGGGTATGTTTTAGGGAAACTTGGCAGACAGAGCATTGAGGGTGTAGAAGGTCTTACCTGGTTGTCACTAGTGCCAGCCGGCCTCCAGAAATGCAAACTGAGTTGTGGGCTAGAAAATGGAGAACCATTGTTTTATTTATATCAGAGAATGCTGTAGTATTTTTTTACTTTTAAGTTCAAATTTTCAATTCCTAATTCATTAGTAACTTTTCTGTTGTTATGATAATATAACATGATCAAGGCACCTCATGGAAGAAAGAGTTGATTTGAGCATATAGTTCCAGAGAAGTGAGTCCTTTATGGTGAGAATGGCATGGCAGCAAGTGGAAGATAGGCAGCAGGAGCAGACTGCTGAAAGGTCACAGCTGGACCACACTTGTTACCATGCCTGTCCCCACACCTGTGGCCATCACCTGTTACCACACCTGTTACCACAAGCATGAAATATAAAGAGCAAAGTGCAGGTAGGGTAAGACTAGCTAATCTCAAATTTTTACCCAGCAACATGCTTCTTCCAGCCAAGACTTCAGTACTTTGACCTCCCAGACAATGCCACCAAGAACCAAACATTCAATTACTAGTGCACATGGTGGATATTTTTCATCGAAACCTCAACATTCCACCCCCTAGGTTGAATTAAATGCTCTTCAATCTTTTCTCTGAGTTGCTAAATTACAACAAACATATATAACCCCTTAGTACTAAGAATCAAATACAACATGAATCCTCTTTTCCAAAATGCCAGTTCACCAGCCACTGACCTGTCGCCACTTCCTAATGTTTACCTCTTTCTTGCACCTTTTAATTTTAATTTTGTTTTCATATGGTTAATGATCTTACCAATTTGGCAAGCAATTATGCTTCACAACATTCAATATTTCCTTTGGAAACATTTCACTTCCCCCTGTAGTGCCTGGTATTACTTTTCATAATCTCACAAACTGTATTGGTTTCATTATATCATTTTCATATCATACAAATGTGCTACTAGTACGTGGATCTGATTTGTCCTCCATTATGTCCTGTATCTTCTCTTTTTTGGCCTTCTTCTTTCCTTCAAATTGTCCTTCAGGTCACATGTGTTCATTGACCTTTTTTTCTGTTTCTTCCCTCCTGACTCCTTCTCTACACCTACTTTCTGCATTCACACACACACACACACACACACACACACACACACTCAGGTTGAGAGAGAGAGAGAGAGAGAGAGAGAGAGAGAGAGAGAGAGAGAGAACTCCAGCTTCTGTATATGAGAGAAAGCATATGATTTCAAAGTGGATTTATGTTACTGAATACGATTTCCAGTTACTCTATTTTCCTACAAATGTGCAAATATCCTTCCTCACAGCCAAGTAGAATTACATGTATGAAGTACACCTTTAAGATTTCCTTTTCATATACCAATGTTTGACATTCCAGTGGGATTCCCCCTCCCCCCATATTTATGTAACATGCCTTTGCTGTGTCATAATATTCTTGGCACTTGTTTTTAGACCATACAAAATCCTAGGTTGACTATTCTTTTCACTCAGCACACAAAAGCTTCAAGTCTGTTACTGCTGATGGTGGTACTAAGCAGGAAGCTGCTCCAAGCATCTATGAACTGCTCTGCTTATTCTAAAAAATTCTCCAAGAATTATTTATCCCAATGTCACTTACTCTCATTTATCTTTATTTCTTGTCCTTCTGGAATTTCAATTAAACATATGTTGTATTTTTGTATGATCCTACTCTACCATCTTTATCTCTGTTTTATAGCTTCCTTCTCATCCTACCCCTGCATTGTGTTTTGATAATTTCTTCTATTAAATCTTGTAATTCACAAATGTTCTCCTTTTTATTCATTCAGTTGGCTGCTAAATACACCCATTAGCCCATTACATTTTACTTTCAATTATTTTATCTTTTCTTTGATAGTCTATTTGGTTAATTTTTAAGTCTGCTTGATGTCTTTGATTATTCCCCACAACCTGAGTATCTCAAGCCTGTTTTCAGTCAAACACAGTAAGTACCACAGACTAAGCTGCAGTATTTGAAGCTAGGGCTTTAGAGCTCTTGTCTCTGCAGAGAAGTTTCTCTTTCTAATGCTTGTGCTTGCTTGTTAAATTTAGTTTGTTTGGTTGTTTCTTTTAACCCAACTCCTTGTCAGCTGCATTTTGACCATGGCATTTATTGGTGTGAATCCTTTAAGGTCACATTGTCATGATCCCTCCACCTAGAAGACTTCTGAAAACCACATTAGACAGGACCGCTCTCAAGGAAACAGATATTACAGTATATTTTGAACAGGCCATGTGAAACAATGTGCCCTGCAGGTCATAATTACTGTGCTTACAATCATATGTACTATGATATTTCTCCCCCTTTGCTCTGCTCAGTGGAACCAGGGTCTGGCTGTTTTCCTAATAATGTCAGTTTGAGGATGAATCACAAAAAAATTCTGCCTGCACTTGGTAATTAAATTATTTTAATACTAAAGACTTCTGCAAAATTAAGAGAATTTGAATTTTAAAAAGATAAATACTCAAACGAAAATTTAATAAAAACAAAAGAGAGTAACATACTTCAAGGAAACATAATAAATATCTAATAACTAAATGCTAAGTTAGACTGAGGGTAGGAATAGGTGGCTTGGAGAAGCAGAGACATTTGCAGCCTATGGTATCTGATGAATCTCTGCAAGCCTCTCCGAGGCTTTTGTTTGATTTAATTTGATTTTATTAGCTATTTAATGAAAAGACTTTGTCTATTCTAGTTATTTAATAAGTAATTCAATGTATGGTTATAGTTTTTAAAATAACCTGAATTTATAAAATGATAGCAAATAAACACTATGTGAATACAAAAAAGAAAATTTAAACACTACACAGTGTGAAAACTCATCAGGAATGCTTCAAAAAACAAAAAATAAAAAGCCATGTGGGCCCTTTGTGTGTATCGTGAAACAAACAAATCTCTTTGGTAACTGTAATTTTTTATATCATCATTTGTATTTCTAAATCTACATGGTTAGCTCAAACAGCAGAGGCTAAATCAAATAGCCTAAAAATCACAGGTGAAAATAGATCAAATAAAAAATCTTGAAAATAAATAGTAAGTTCAAATCATCAAAACATTATACTGTGTAAAGAGAAATTAATAGAATTTTAAGTATAGTCTAGATAATTCATCTATGTTTGCTGAAAAATGGCTCCCACATACACTATACACTTATAATACATATAATATATGTGTGTATGTAATGTTATGTATACATATGTAATACATATGCATATATATGGTATATATACAAACACACACACATATAATTGTTTCATATTCTTAGGACTTAAAGATACTTGGTATAATTACAATTTAAAAACACTTATTATAGACTTTGTTTAGACATTTTGCGTTTGTGACAGACAATTTGTTTGCTATACCAGAACCCCCAAGGTTTTTACTTGCATTACACCTGCAATGATTTGAATAATAATTCCATAAGCTCATGTCTTTGAATACTTTGTACCCACTTGACCTGGAACATTTAGAAGGTAGAGTCTTACTAGAGGAGAAATTTGAGCCACAACAGACTTTGATGTTTTGGAGCCTGGTCCCGCTTCTTCCAGTTGATGTTTCTTGTATGCAGAGAAAATGCATACAATCCTGACTTTCAGACAGGGATATCATGCTGGGATGTATACTCCCTGAAACTGTAAGCCAAAATAAATTTTGTCTTCACTAGCTTGCCTGTATTTGATCACATCAACTAGAAATTAATAATTGGTGTCTTGGGGCTATCGCCTGTAGCCATAGAGAAGATGTGGTAAAATGTATATCAGTAAATTGTTTTAGACCATATAGTCTCAATAAAAACAACCAGGAAGCAGTATCACAGCTCTGGTTTTGTTAGTTTAATGCCAAAATGACAGTTAAATTCATGCACACCTAGACAAATCTATAGCTGGCTGGAGGATTCATCTTGGTCATCAATATATGTCACGGAAAGTCAAATCTATGTATGTTCAGATTTTGCACATTTTTGCATGGTTGTAAGGCTGAGTGAACGCAGAATTAACTCAAAAAGTTGAACATGTGAGGTAAGTAAATATGACTGTATGAATAAGTTTAGAAGAATGACATTTACTGTAAAAGTTCAGAAGAGATTTTATGGCATACTTAATGATAACTACACAATATGATGACTCTCAGAAAACTTTCTAGCACTATCTGTCAGTGTAAGATGATAGCAACTCATTTAAACAACACTTTATTACTGGGTGGTTGAGTGGAAAGTCAGCATGGTCCAGGTATATTCAACTCTACAACTCTTCATGTGTACTTACGGTAGCTAATATTTAAGTAAACAAAAGCATCTTCAAAATGACTGCTGTAAAAGTTGAACAGCTCTTAGCTACAGATCTGCATCCCTTCAAGGTATCTATAGTACAACTGCCTTTTTTCCTGTTGTGCACACTGCTTATGCATTCAAAAGCTCAAGGGTTTAGATGTATTTCTAAATAAAACACTTAAGTTTGTCCCAGATCTTCAAGAAGACAGCAATTACTCTTTGGAATTAATTTTTTATTGTAGCATCAATGAAAATATAAATAATTCTAACTACTTTTAGAATTTAATTAAGGAGTCCTAGAGACCTGAAGTTTTATAAAGGGAAGAAAAGCTTTTTGATGCAAATTATTTAATGATTTAGACCTGTAAATATGCTTAAAAGAAATAAAAGTAGTGTTTATTAGTTTAATAGACTTTAAAATAACTTAATTAAGGATTTTAAAATAATAAAATCCATCATATAATAAATCATAAAACTATCTCCAAAGGAATTCTTGATCTAGGCCTGTATTCTCACTATGTGAAATGATTGTCTCACACACACACACACACACACACACACACACACACACACACATCAAAGTAAACCACTCCAAAATACAGTCACTTGAAAGAAAAATAATGTTTTTCAGATTTTCCTTGGTTAAGGTAAGCCTGGTGTACATCGAGATCATGGAGGCGGTTCTGTTGGTCTCAGCTTGTCTCACTTGTGCATCTAAAGGTCTATTTGTCTCATCCAGACCTAGCGTACTCACAGAGCCTGGCTCAGCTCTGCGTGTCTTATCTATCTCCTCAATCTAGCATGCTAATCTCCACGTATTCCAGAGAACAAACAGGGATATACAAAGCTTCTAAAGACCTTTGTCTGAAACGGAGGCAATTCTTGTAGTCAAACTCAAAACCAAAAAGGGATAAATAATCTGAATTTCCAGAGTTGAGACTTAGTATAGCTATGTAAGCCAAGAAAAAAATGGCTGAGTTTGAAATGGAAGTGTGTTCGTTATATTCATGCCCACTTACTGCAGTATATTGATAAGAACTAGAATCATATACACGTGCTAGTTAATAAATCATAATTCTTACTGTAGGAATCATCTTTTAACATGTAGACTAATTCCCAAGAAAGACATAGAACATGTAAGACCTTTGTAAATCTGTAAGCTGAAGTTTTTATTACATTTTGCTTGGTGTTCCACAGCTTGGAGTTTTCCATCAATCTCTGCTGAGAGGTTAGAAGAATGTTGTGTGGTGAAATTTTCTGATCCTTGCCACAGGTGGTCTTAATGTAAGTGAACAGAACAAGCTGAAAATAGAGGCAAGCCTTTTAAACTGTCAAACTCCTATGACAAGTTCACCCCTCTCATCACTGCTGATGACAAGCCTATAACCCTTACTAGGCACAACACAGCAATGTGGTGACATTTCTTACATGTTGAGTATTCCCAGGAGAACTCAGTCCAAGAATGTCAATAATCCAAACTCTACTCAAGACGCATTGGATCCCTGCCGCAAATATCAATCACCTCGCTACTTCTGTGCACTACTAGAATAAAAAAAATAATTATTTTGTTCTTTTAGTGTCTTTCAAAACATTTTATTGTCTTTTTAAAAACATGGTCTTGGGTCATCATGTCTAGTGTCACTTAGTATATGAAAGGCCCATCTCACCAATTTCCTCAACTAAAAGTTCTTTCTATACAGAATTTCTGTCATCTACATTGTTTGTTCTAATGTCATATGGCACATTTTGCTTAAATTAGCCTGCTGTGCTGATGGAAATACAAAGTCCAATCTATTCTCTTTTTAAAGGAAGACCAGACCATTGCTATTCTAAATCTTTTTCTAAAAAAAATAATAAATTTTAATTTAGACATAATTTTCTCAATTTCATATTTGAGTAGAAACGATCTTTGTTTTTATGTATAAGTTTATAAGGAGATTATTTGACATTAGTGACTTAGTCCCTCAACTACTACATCGCAAAATGTAGTTCCCCATACTCTAGTTTCTTATACTGCTAAACAGTCCAAAATGAACACATAAATTATTAATAAGGACACATTAGTTAATGTGTAAAGGTATATTTAAAGCACATGAATTAGATATGTAAGCAAATGTAAACAGCAGAGTTAACAAAAAGAAGTAAGTCTAGTCAATACCTATCTACATATCTTGAAAATGAAGAATGATATTATTTATATTTACCTTAAATTATACACAATACATACGTGTATGTTCATGTATATATGTGTATGTATGTGTGTGTATTTGTGTGTGTGTATGCAGAGAGAGGGAGACAGAAGAGAGAGAGAGACAAAGAAGAGAGAAAAAGAGAGAGAGAGAGAGAATCTTAAAAGAAAGTTAAAAGAATTGGACTAAAAATGCTACCAACAATAACCATAGGCTAACAAAAATTCTAGTACTGAGCACAAGAAGCATACTTTTTAATGGTTTGGTAGGATAGTCCGAGTGACTCCCAAAACAATATAGCCTTGGTTGCCCTTCATAGGTTGAGGGTGGGTGGGCCTCTATTGATTTAGACTCCACACACTTAGGACATAGGACTTCAGTGATTCAATCTGTATCTAATTCCTGTTGTCCACCTTCCATGATTCCAGAAAATACTGTGCACGTTGCCAAAAGAAGGGGGCGATTAAACAGTACTAGCCAGTGGCAATACCTATGTCATTATGCTAAAACATAAGAAAATACTTATTACCAACATATTTACAATTTAAAATGTTGTTTAGTGGTATCTGAACATCGTTATATAGTTGGTATAGTACCTGGAAGTGATATTATAGCTGAAAAAAAGCATAAAGAGAAAGCCTCCACAAACCAGCTACAGGCTAGAGCGTATCAAATCAGAGCACACCTATGCCTTTGATAAAAGAGTGTTCAGACTCAATTGAAATACTGCATTTTGTATTGTAAAGTTTCTTTTAGTAACCCTAGAGAGAATAAAAATTGATGTTCATAAATACATTTTGAAATATTTTTCTGCTTGTGGGATTTAAGAAAATTTCATCAAAATCATTTTTCTGAGCTTATTATTTCAACAAGAAGAAATGCTCTGCAGGCTTCTGTTATTAAAGAATGTGCTTATAGTGTGATAATTTATGTCTAGTTCGTTAAGCAGGTGTTCTGGGCAAGATAATATAGGGGAAATGGCAAACATGACACACTGTTTTCCATTAACCCCTCTGGCACTGGCAGCCGGAAGTTCCCCTTATGAAGGCTAATCCATTTTGCTTAATGCTTAGCATTTTCATATCACAGCTCTGGGTGCCAAGGGTTTTCTATTTAAAGTACAAGGAAAGCATGTAGCAATTTTGAGCATCCAGTTAGTTATCCCTTATGAAAATCAATTGATAAAAGTCAAAGCCATGAAACTCAGAAAGGCTTTCCAGAGGGTCTCATACCAAACCAGGAAACCTTATTCTTCTTTAGAAGTACTGAGGCTATAAGCTCATTTTTATTAAATTGGTGAAAGGATATAAATATATAAACAAATCCTATTACATATATATAAATGTACGCTATTCTCATCCCTTGGTAATTTCCTTGAACCAGCATGTAGGGTTATTTAAAAAAATAATCAGAAGAGGTGAAATTTCAAAGGAAAAGGAAGGGAATACAAATATATGGATTGACTTACATACCCAGAGTTATACACACAGAGGCGGCTGGTCTCCCTGGTAAATTCACTCACTAGATTACTTCGTCAATTGGATGTAAGTTAATTTGAACATTAGGCATGATTTGTAGTTTGCAATATTTCTCCTGGCCCTGCTATCACAATTTCTAATCTGCTTTGCTCCATTTTTCAAGTCACCACAGTTGTGTGAATTAGTAAATCCTACCTACGCATTTATTTTTGCAAATTATGGACCATTAACCTCCTTACTTGGTTTAATTTTTTCAGAATTCAATATCGTAACACATAGTATTGCTCATATTTAAAGCCTTCTAGTCTTTGACAAAGGGTCAAAGAAAATGCAACTTACAAAAACTAACTATTTCAAAAAATGCTGCTGAAACAGCTGGTCATCCATACCACACACAGTCAATGATACTAGTGATGTGTCTACCCTGCCTGGAGGTGAGGCTTAGCTCCATTACTTATTAAGAAGGTGAAATTAGCACCCCGGTTTCTCCACTTGTGAAATAGGAAGCAATGTTACTAATAGCATTATTTATTTATAGGGTTACAATACTTGGGTCAATGACAAATCCACTGGTTCCTATAAGGTAATAAGCTTGAAAATCATTTGTAAGAATAGGTAAATTACCTTTGCCCAGCTTCTATCCATCTCTATTATATAAGACACATACAGACAAGGGCTTTAGAGTACGAGGTGCTGATGGGGGTAACATAGTGAATAGCAGAAAAGCTTATGAGCTAAGCATTTATCACATGTCCTTTTATTTGAACTATCATAAACATTTGGGACACTGGGTAAAATCAAAACCTTTAATATGACGAAGGAACAGTTTCCACTGAGGACTCATCACAGTTTAGGAGAGAAAGAGAAAAACAAGTATAGCCTAATTGAAAGAGAAGAACAAAAGTGCCCTCCCCCCAGCCTTGTTTACCACAATAGACCTAATAATAGGACCTAGGGGGAATTGCCCAACCTGGCTGCATGTACAACTTCTACAGGAACGTAGAAGAATAGACTGCCCACTGAGCTTGCCTTGAGACATAATATGGCTGAGACAAAGCATGTGTTCTCTGGCTGAAACAAAGGATGAGTTCGTTGGGGCTTTCCCTTTAAATAGGAGAGCTGAATATTAAAAGTCGAGCCTTGATCAGAAAACTTTGTCTTGGCTTCATGCTTCTCGCACCTCTCTGCCCCCTTTTAGGTGAACTCAGTTCTTCCATGGCCACAGGCAGCTACAAACAAACGCCTAAGCTAAGCTGCTCAAATCGGAAACACATTAAAAACCAGTAAATATACATCTATATAAAAGAATTATCTTGACTATACTTAAAATTCTATTAATTTCTCTTTACACAGTATAATGTTTTGATGATTTGAACTTACTATTTATTTTCAAGATTTTTTATTTGATTTATCTTCACCTGTGATTTTTAGGCTATTTGATTTAGTCTCTGCTGTTTGAGCTAACCATGTAGATTTAGAAATACAAATGATGATATAAAAAATTACAGTTACCAAAGAGATTTGTTTGTTTCACGATACACACAACGAGACCACATGACTTTTATTTTGAAGCATTCCTGATGAGTTTTCACACTGTGTAGTGTTTAAATTTTCTCTTTATTAGCTATTTAATGAAAAGACTTTGTCTATTCTAGTTATTTAATAAGTAATTCAATTTCTGGTTATAATTTTAAAAATAACCTGAATTTATAAAATGATGGCAAATAAAGACTATGTGAATACCAAAAAAAAGAGAAAATTTAAACACTACACATAATTTCCAACTTTAATGAGTAAGGTTAGTGAAGACACAAATCCTTCTGTTATTTTGTCTGGTTCATGTATCATAGCTCAGCTAAAGTTCTTTATCTCTGGGGGGAAATTAGAACAACTATTTTTTTCTTTGTTTTAATTGAAAAGAATAAAAAGAGTGTTTCATGCAATATCTCCTGATCACAATTTTCCTTCCCATAAGTCATCCCAGATCCTTCCCATCTCCCCAGAGTCACCTTACACCATACTCTTTCTTTCTTTCTCTCTCTTAAAAAAAAAACAACAACAGAACAAAAACCCAAGAAATTTAAACACATACATACACACATGAGAAAGCACAAAATCAAAAATATACAAGCAAAAGGTCAAAAACACAAAAGAAAAATACAGAAAAAAAATGGCCCAATAAAAGCAATATGAGACAAGAAAAAGTCTACAAAAGTATCATTTTGTTTGTTTGGTATTAGTCTTCTACTGGTGAGCACAGAGCCTGCCCTGAGGTGTGGTTAATATCCCCAGGAAGACTGGAGAAGACTAATTTCTCCTTCACTAGAGAGAAATTCTACACTTCTGAGAAGGCCACCTGTCCTTGAGTTCTGCTTACTGCCCTCCACTTTTTTTCACTGTAAATATTCTAGACAGACTGACTGTGATGTGTGCCCACTAGCACTGTAGAGATATTTTCTAGGACCTTCCCAGACATGGTACTTATCCATTAGACATGCTGATGTATGTAATTCAATATTTATTAGATTAGGAATATCACTGGAAATCCCATGTAGAAAAAGAAGAAGCAGAATTTAGGTGAGGTTATTTTTCGTTTAAAATTGCAAATAATATGCTAAAATAACAATTGAACACTAATTCTCAATTAAGGAAGAAAAGATATATTTGGCAATATTTTATAGAGCATTCAATATATTTTGCCTGTTTTACAGAAATAAAGAACCTCACAGAACTACCAAATAAATTGTGTGTTTGTGTGTATTTCTTAACTAAACACATATATTTACCTTACTTTATAAAGGATCTGTAGCAGGTGTCAGCTGTGGGATCACTTTACTCCTACTCTTCTCTACCCCTTTCTTCCACTCTTTCAACCCTCCTAACACAAGACAAGAGAGAAAAAAGCATATAAAGGAAACCGGGTGGTATTACTGATAGACGACTTCCTGCTGGTTAGGATCATCCATCAAGTTCCTTGGGGCAAGTTTGTTCTTCACCATCAGGATATCTAATTTCTTCTTGTTTTTTATTTGTTCATGACTACTTAACAAACTGCAACCAGCTGCAACCAACAGCAACCAACCAACAACTCGCCGCTCCTCTCAGGGCCATAGCATTTAAACACCTCTGAAAAGTCCCCAGAGTTCCAGATATCACACAATCGCAGGATCTATCTACCAGTGGCAAAATTATGTTACTTCTTGAGCAATCAACGTCAGCTGCTCTGGACAATCTGAAGAGCCTCATACCCCACACCTCAAATTAAAATGAAACATTCTTATAATATTTCTGTGTTTTTCAAAGAAACCAAAGCTACAATATTCTCATTACAGGGATCTGAGTCAGAACAACTGTAAAGATTGGTAAAATGAAGCTGGATTCCTGCCCAGAGTTCACTCACACAGAACAGCTCACACCTATAACACAAAGAAAAGTGTGACTGGCATGGTGACAAAGGCAAGCACACAGTGAAGTGGGGATCCTCAGAAAACACATCTGTAGGTAAATCTCTATCTGACTGTGGAAAATAACACCCGGAAAGAGGCTTCAGAAAGTATTCCCAGTGAAGCTGGTATTTCAGTGGGTGTAGGATCTTTAAACAAATGTGAAAGAAGCTAGAAAATGAATCATCAGAAGCAAAAACAGAAATAAAATCCCCAATCCTGTCACTGTCATATTCCAAGAGGGTTCACACCCCTGTCCTGTGTGTTATATAGCACCCTCACTTGTCACAGATGTCATGACAGAGCTGATACTTTGAAAACTCTTTAGAAAGACAATCACATCCTTGCAGGATAGGATACCGGTGGATTGCTCATGAGCACAGAGTGTACAGAAATCCATAGAGGTGTTAAGGCAGAGGTACTAGGTACTGTCTGGACATCTCTACTGAGAATAGAAAGTTCTACAAAATCAAATGAAATCATCAAAGGGCAATGGTTAGGGTCTGAGACAGTAAAATGTTCCCTCACAGAACAAATTGCCACTTTTTAAACAGACTGCCAAAACAAGAAATGTATTCATTTGTAGTTTTGAATTAAAATTTAATCATTTCTAATGCCAGGAGAGTACCAAATATATGTTCTTTATAGACTTGTATATGAATCACAAATAAGCATCTTTTTTTTATTTACAAGATTCTAACGTTAGCTTGTTACACAAGAAATAAATTCAAGTAGCTCATGAATATAAAATATATTACACTTCCAAAATATATTCCTTAGAGACATGCAGATAAAGGTAGATTTGTAGATTCTGATTTTCAAAATTATATTTAGTGTCACATTTTGGCAACATGAGGATGGAGAATCACAGAGTAAAACATATGCCTATAAGTACCATGCTTTGATTTGACATATTAAACATTGTAAAAGAGAGAAAAAGAAGAAGAGAAGGAAGGGGAGGGGATAGAGGAGATATAAATCTTTAAATGAAATAAATATAACTTTAAAGAACTATGTTCTCATTGATAGTGTAAATGTGGCAAACATTTACTGTGGAATATTATTTAGCTATAATGAAAACTGGAATTGGAATCATAAACTGTTAGGTAAATGGATGGAACTAGAACAAAAATCATATTGAGTAACGTAACCCAGACCCAGAAAGACAAGTGTCCTAGTCTCAGAAGTCTCAGAACTAAGTAAAGTTTGAAAGCTCTTAACATGGTTTCAGATTCACTATTACAGCAAACTTTGAAGTTATGCTTTTCTTTCAATGAAAAATGGTTACTTTATACATTGACAATATGTTATGAACATCCCTTAAACCATTAATGTAAAGGCAATTCCATGTTTATACACACGTAACATTCAAACATTACAGATAACATATATGCATCCCTATGCCTTCACTAAATATTACTGATGTGTATTTGAGCGTGTATAGACATTTATATAGTCATAAACATTTAAAGTTCTTTCTATAGAGTATGTAAATAGCATAGTATAAGCTTTAAATGAATTAGCAGCACATTAAATAGTATTGTTTTCTTTGCATCCTCTAATCATGAAAATGTTAATATTAAAAAAAATTACATATAAGGTAAACTAAATAAAAAGTATAAGCTTCTCATACATGTTGCCTTTTAATATAAATTATGAAAAGAACTATTTACGTCTTTTCCTCAGAACTTTAACCTTGGACAGGTAGTCCAAAGAGCCATCAGCCACAAGGCCTTAAGAGGAATGCTGATGGTAAATCAGCAGTCTGCTCAGTTGGCGGGGACAGGGGACCTGAAACAGGAAGCTAGTTAGCTCCATCAGCTCAGAAATGAATTGATCCCAAGAGCAATAAAAGGGTGACCTGAGCACCTGCAGTTCTCAAGAAGATAAATAAATCAAAGCGTGATTTCTGCGGCAGCTCTCTATGTGATTAGAATGCATCTAGCTGTTTATATCCTGCATGAGTTCTATGTGAAGTATTGTTGCCAATGGGCACCAACTGTTCTGCCTGGCAGCCAGTCAAGGAAAGAACATGTTTCGTTGGTGCGATTCTCACTTCAAATGTTTTAACCATGTTTTTATCTTAATGAAAATAAATAATACATAAATAAAACAAATATGAAGAAAGATTCATGTACAACCATCAATATTATCAGATAAAATAGAAAGATGTCACCTTTAAAAATAGCTTGCCTTAGTCTTAGATAATTTCAAAAATGTGGTGTGCTGAAAATCCACGATTTCTAAAGCTTCCCAAAGGGAAGGAGCTCTGAAACTCCCTGAGCCCTTTCCTAAGCCATGCCCTTTCTCACTACTCAGGTTCAGGCAAGAAGCTCAGTCTAACTAGGGTACAAGGAAGATCTACTAACCTTAAATAGAATCCTCTCTCCAAATTGAGTTAGAGATCACATACAGAGTTAGCTGCTTTGTAAGTCAGCCCACAGCACGGACCACACCAAGTGCAAAGACTGACTACCCCAGAGCCCAGCAGGGCAAACTGGATCAGGCCTTTCTTCACACATACTGGAAGGTGCTGCTTCTCCAGGCAACAAAATTTAGAAACTTTCCATCACTCGAGACCAACCAAATATCCAAATAAACATGAACCACAGATCTATCCTGTCTCTATCTCCAGTTCAGTTCTGATAGGCTCAGTGAAACTTAACACCTAAGTGGTACCCAGACTATGTAGCTAGATCTGGGGAACAAACAGCTCATCTTTCAGCTGAGGCTGTGACTATCAGAACTTCCCTGTGATGTTTCATCTTTCTACCATGAGAAGACTGCTGGAACCAGTCCCCACAGCTGCACAGGAACCATGAGCAATGGCAAGCAATTCCTCTCACTTGCTCTGCTATTACTTCTCCAACGTCACCCTCATATTTCATACTTCAGTGTCATCTTTCTTTCTTACAGGGATGCCAGAGAGAAATAAGTAAAGAATTTACTAAAGGTGATCAAAATAAACTATTTATCATAGTTATAAATGAAAGGAAACAGTCAGCAGATGTTAAGGTCTGATTAAAGAAGTGTTTAATTCTGTTTCACCAGGGTCAGCCTGTGGCTTCTGGAGGGCTAAGAGCAGGTTTGTGGTCTATAACCGAGATGTGAATTGAAGCTCTGCATGGAAGCTGTTGAAGGGATAACGTCACATAGCAAAAATAGCACTGATGAGCCTGGAGTTTCTGACTTCCCGCCATGGATAGAAGATGCTGCCTGGAAACCAAGAGGTGACCTCACACAACACATGGGCACAGAGCTCCGTCCATTGGTGTCTTCAAAAGTAGGATAGTTAGAGTGTCTTTAACTGTAGGATTCTCTGTGTTCATTGTCTGTGCTTATTGAAGAGAAGCGGATGGATAACAAGCACTTTTTGTCGATTGAAATGTGAAAGATAGCAAAATATCAGTGCTATTAATATCAAAACAAATTGCATAGAAGAGGCAAATCCAGTTACTCTACTCCTTATCCCACGAGCCTTCTTTCAAAGTAGTTATCCTCTCAGTTCCTGATCATAAACCTCCCTTTTGTTGCCTTCATTTAAATATGTCAATTATAAAAGATGAAGTTTTTTCAAATCAGGTTTGTGTCTTCCATTACTAGAAAATGCTATCTGTTCACTGTTTTAAATGCAAAGATTCATAGAAGGAAAATGAGAATCATCTCTCATTCTGGCTTATGACCTAAGCACAATTTACATTCTGTACACAGGACTAGTGAGCAAAGTTTGAAATCAGCTTCCAAATATTGGTTTATTGAGTAGAACTAAAGAGTACTGAGAATGAACCTCTGTTTGGAGCTCAAAGCTACATATTCTTCCTATCGATATTGACCTTGGCAGCACCATGGCAAATGGATCCCACTGCCAAACAAGTAATTATCAAGGTCCAAGATCTATACTGGCAAATATAGAATAGTAAAAGAAAAAGAAAGTTTTATGCTACAATTTGCTGAGCAGAGTGGACTAAGAAATTAATTGAGTGCCCCAATTTAAAAGGTTCCACTTCTTCATTACCCTGTTAAATAGCAGGCCTGCTTAATTGGAATAATCAGCAAGGCAGAGTCTTAGTTCAGCGCATTTGCCTGACTCCTAACAATACTTAAATGACATGCCCATCTCATTTAAAGAGAACACCTGGTGTTATCTCAGCCTTGTTCACCTGAATTGGCTTCATGATATTCACTCATGTGAATGTAAATAAGGCGAGGACTGAATTGTTTTCGCACTCCTATTCCTTGCATTTACAAAACAAAAAACAAACAAACAAACAAACAAACAAAAAACAAGTTTGCATCAATGTTTTAGATGCCTTCCTGATACTTTTATCAAGTGATTGCACATTTCACACTAAGAATCCAAAATGCTAGGCTGAGGTTAATGACACACTTAGAGACTTACTGAACACTATATTCTTAAAGAGAGTCCCTTCAATTTCATGAAATACCTATTTTGTAGCCTTACCATTATACCTTAGATGTGGCATTCAGCTTTTATGGCAAAATTCTGTCGATAACACAGCAACAAAATACAAATGTTAACTTCAAATGAGGTTAGTTCAAATTATCCAATTATATTTTTACTGCTATCAAACAGATTCTCCCTTAGCCTGCTTCTTTAGGCAAATAATTATTAAGACTACTGTTCTGGTGGGAATAAACAGTGTAGACCTTCAGTTCATATCATATAAGCTAAATTGAAAAGGAACACTTTTATTTCAGTACCTTATCCCAAAGACATCTTTGTGTGTTCATGGTGGAAGTTTGAAGAATGTATGCAAACCTACTGCTGTCTCGAGACTATATAAAGACCCTGTAGCCAGTTTTATTTCCCACTAACGGTTTCACAGAAATAGAGAAACTAATTCAGACCACACGCTCTCTCTCTTGAATATAACACTAGAGAACTGACAGAATCAGGAAAGAAATATTTAAATATGAGAAACTAATGGGCAATTTTTAAAAGTTTTGTTGTTATATCTTCATATACTTGTTAAAGGAAATGACAGTCCATAGAAGGAAAGCCTAAAGAAGTACTTCAAATTATGCTCTCTCCACTTCTGGATTACACTAGAATCTGCTCTAAGTGCCCACACTAATGAGCTGGGAGCAAGCAAGTGTAATACAGTATCACAGTGACTGTCACAGGTTGAGTTCTTCTCAGGTGTGTGCTGGGACCACAGCGTGTTTCATCCAGGCCAACTCTATAAAATGAGATGAGATCAGGACTATGCCGACAGAAGAAAACTGGTGTGGGTGGGTGTCAGCCACTGCAGAGACTCACAGATGGTCAGAGAGTGATAGGGAATGACTATGAAAGTGAAGTCCTAGCTGGAACACCTTTCTGATCCTCTCCTCTCCTACCTAGACTAAGGAACATCACCACAAAGGAGGCAACAAGAATATAAGTGCTAGCGAAGGAGAAGTAGAGCTATAAAGTCCTATTTCTGGATATGACTTAAAATTTACATTAATAAAATCACAGCATCTGTAGCTGCCTACACAAGATTTGGACAAGATCAGTCCAACAATATTTCTCGCATTGGTAGGAGAGGTGCTTCCAGGGTGCCTGTCCTGACTGAAATGACATGTAAGTGAATAGATTCTGGGGATGAGAGCAAGAATCATCCATCATTGTGTGTGATCACTACTGAGTTGTTCATGGATAGCCCCACATGAGTGCTCATGTGGACCCCACTAATAGTGCCAAGTGAGTTATTGTTTAAAACGGAAAGGAGATGAGGTGAAGAGGTAGATGGTGGGTGGGATTTTAATGCAAAGTTGGAGAAGGGAATTAGGAAAATGGTATTATCATTTTTATTATAGACATATAAAACATTCACAAATAATACATTTAAATATTTTCACACTTGTGCAAACTATGTTAC
Source organism: Rhabdomys pumilio (assembly GCA_030674055.1). Lineage (NCBI taxonomy): Eukaryota > Metazoa > Chordata > Mammalia > Rodentia > Muridae > Rhabdomys > Rhabdomys pumilio. The sequence continues at coordinate 70,564,815 of JANHMN010000012.1, read as the reverse complement.
AGGACTACTGTGCCTTTAATATCATCAGTAAAGAGAATTTTTTTAGTTTATTTTTATTATTCTCAATTATATATGTTTGTATTATAGAGGGGGTGCTTCAATAGACCAGAAAAGGGAGTTAGATTCCTTGAAACTGGAGATACAGACAGTTGCAAGCTAGATGTGTGTTCTGTGAACTGAACTAATGTCCTCTGTGAGAGCAGCAAGGGCTCTTGTATACTGAGCCACCTGTCCAGCCCAGCTAGAGTTTTGAGGCATTATTGCTAACACAATCGTCCTTAATCTAGCCAAAATAACCATGTGTTTAATCTCTCACTTGATTCAGCTACTAACTTTTAGTTTCTCTGCAGTGAGCACTGCCTTGTTGAGGCATCTTCTGCTTCTGATTGGAGAGACTAACAGTTGGAGACACCCTCTGACGTGCTCCCCCCAGCTAGACAGCAATTCCTTTCATGAAGTAGTGTCTCTTGGTACATCTTCACCCTGTGTCTATTACACCAGTGCCATGGCCAGTTGGCAAAGAAATTGCGAACCGTATTTACCCACAAGCATAAAATACAGAGTAGAGAAGAATTCTTAGTATTTGAGGATTTTTTCCATCCTTTGCTTCTTATTTTTCATTTACTTTATGCCACAGCACATGGTGCCTTGAACCGAGCTAATAAACCATTAATTGCTGAACCATTGGTCATCAGCCAAGTCACAAAGACTCTCTTGTTGCCAAATACCATGAATAATGTTAATGTGTATTTCCTCATTTAACTTATTGATATTTATGGCAGTTTCCCAATTCCAACTTTTTCAAATGTTTTCTTAAATTTGTCGTAGATAACTTCACAAGCTGGTCCTGGAAGTACAGGCCTATAATACAACTACCCATGAAACCGAATCAACAGTTACAAGTTTAGGTCACTCTGAGCTTCTTAGAGTTTCTATCTCAAAATAAAATAAAATTTAAAAGGGGACTTGGGCTATAGCTCCTTGGCAGTATGCTTGCATAGCATATGTAAGTCTTAGCATTCCATCTTTTGTTCTAAAATAAAAGCCACCACTCATCTCTTCAGCATCACCTCTCATGCCTGCTCACCATTCTTCCATGCCATTCTCTCTTCATTTTGATATGCCGTAGGCCCTGTATTTCAGCCATCTCTCTCATTCTCTTTCGTACTCACTGCGCTGGGAACTGTCTGCACTCAGGAGCATTTGTATGTTGTCTCTGTGGTCATCACTACAGAATAGCAAGTGATCTATCTGGCCAGTATCTTCCCTTGCGTGCCTGGTATGCTTCCTGACCAAAGATGAAAGCTTAGTTCTTGTTTTGTTTTCTTTTGTTTTGTTTCCAAACAACTGTTTTTCTTCCTCCTTCTCCAGATTTTCATAGCATGATTCACATTACTACCAAGAAAATTCTGAATCATTGCCTGGAATCTTTAACGCACCATCAAATCTCTCTAGCCATCAGAGATGAAATCATCAATAAATTTTGTTTCAACCACATTTTAAAAAATCCACAATTCATCTATTTCTCACTAATCTACTGCTGTGGCCCTTGTTCAAGCCACCATCATTTTCCACAAGAACTATTTTAGCAATCTCTTAACTATTCTAGCATTCCCACTTACTCTCCTCACAAACAGTAGGATTTTGCACTTATTTTATGATAATGCTCTAAAATTTTTAAATGAAGTTTATCAATTCTATATAACATTAACACTCATAAATATACTCATGGCATTCATAAACACACACACACACACACACACACACACACATATATATACATTTCTAAGAGTTATTAATTTAGAAAACTCAGCTTTGCACAGTGTCGACGGTCTCTGCTTCTTTGCAAGTGATTGACTTTAGATGGTCTTGTGCAGTGTTGTGATGAGCACGTTCAATGTACTCTTTATACTCTTTCTATATGCAAATTAGTAAGCTTTTGGGAAAGGCCAGGCCTCTAAAATATTCTTCTATTGGTCCTTGTTGATTGGTGAAAAATTCACAATAACCAAACCAAGGATTTAGCACAGATTCCTACTATCAACATATAAATGGTAGAGAAGACACAGTGTTTACACTATAGAGAGTTATTGAGTCTAAAAATGAATGAAGCTATGTCATTTACAGGGAAATGAATAGAACCAGAGATGATTGTGAGTTAGACTCAAAATGACATAGTATCACATTTTTCCAGGGTAGAATCTACATTTTAGCTTCTATACACACACACACATTTACACACTTGCATCAATACGTGTGTGTGAGATGAAACTGAAATGGGATGATGTGAAGATCACAGAGTTCTAGCAAGATTGAAATGGAATGAACATGAGAGTTACGAGGGAAAGAATACAAAGTATCACCTTCACATAGGTAGAGTATTGCGTTTATATACATGTGATATTTTGCATATATATGAAAGCATGAATATGAATAATACACCTCACATATACAATACACCACACATATATTGTGTACGGGAAGGGTTCCAGCAGGGAGGAGGACATGGGAAGGTGATAGTAGTGAGGGAGTCTGATCAAAGGGCTAGGAGACATGTATGAGAAAGTTTTATTGAAACCATTTTTACTTTACAAATATTTAACACTGACAAAACTCAAATGAGAAAGAACTATCATATTCTGTGACAACATGTACACTTACGTACATTTCAAGTTGTGTGTGCCTGCTCAGAAGTTAGAGTCCATGTCTACGGTCTAACTTGTGCATGACTGAAAATTCCTGTGGCTGCCTTGTTAATTGGGATGATTCTTCAATACCTAAAACATTTAGCAACAAGGATTAAAACCTTATATGGAAACTCAAATGTAGATACCTCTACTATTTTAAGCTGTAGTCTTAATGCTTAGATTCTACATGAGAGGTTGTTAATATCTATTACAGAAAGGGAGCTGCAGTTTGCCCGGCTCTGACTGGGAGAAAATGTACACCAACGAAACAAAGAGAGCCCCTCCAGACCCCAGGACTCAATGAACTGCAGAGGCACTCACGGTGTTTGAAATTGAGTCTGTTCCTATAGACAACTCCTGGAAACCACAACTGTTTATATAAATGCAAAATGGTCAGGCAATCAATCCCACTGTGAGAGTGATGTATAACAGGAAAAACATTCGAAAATGTGGAAGACAGTAATGATTTCACACCATGAAATAGTAGTGTTGTGGACAGAACACATGCTGTATTAGTGTTTCTGCATTTTGGATTTTGAGAAGCAAGTCTTCAAAATATGTTCACTGATATTAGAATTCACCCTCTATCTATCTGCTTGACAAAAAAAGCCAGAGTATTTGAACTTAATTTTTTAAAAATAATTTGATTTTTTTCTACCCAATAGCTGCATTATGACCTTGTTGAAAAACATATTTCTCCAGTTTCAATTTCTTTTTAATTTAAAAAGGTTGTTGTTTTGTTGTTTTTTTATTTTTTGAGAACTCATTTATTAGCTGAGATGTTGAAGCTACACCACTATTGTTGATGCTATTTATTCCAGTATCTCAGTCCACACCACTCACTGTTCCTTTGGTCTCTTGTAAAATTATTGCCTTTAGGAGCGTCTACTGTTACTAGAATTGTGTTTCTTCTAATGTAACTTTTAAAAGTATCTGGAATTACACAGCAGCTTTTTAATGTTATTTTGAAAATCTTCACATATGCAAATAGTATAAGTGGAAATAAACTTTCAAATTATTAGACTAGCACATCTTAAAAAAGAATAACAGAAATATCAGTCTTACAAAGCATGTTTTATATCAGGCCTAAAATATTTGATCCTGTATTAAAACCTATTGTAATTAAACTATAATTAATGTTATCTTTTCTTAAGTTTCCAAAGTAGACTTGTAATGAACTACTATTGGGGAAATTAATGTTTTAAATATAGCCACCAAGTTCAAAGCTCTGTTATTTTTATATTCTGTTGTAATTTTACATCAGGAGAATAGAACAAGATAACCCATCCTAATAATTTCAAATTCACTGCCATCTGTAACATAAGCCCAATTATAGAACACTTAACCTGGTTTGGTTCACCCTAAAGTACCATGAAAATTCAGTCTGATATATTTATATTTACGTTCTGAGGATATAGCAAGTACAGTATTTACAAAGCCTTTTAGACAAATAGTAGTGATATTTTCTTCTAAAGACAAATTAAGTTTAGAATGTTAATGCAAAGCATGAATTTGTGTTTGTACTTACAATTCATTTTATTTCTTCTTTCATTTGAATAACCTGTCACCTGGAGCTAATCTTAAATAAATAGCAAATGGACCTTGGTATTGAAATACTAATGATTATCTCACTTTCCAGGAAAATATATAGTGCCATTTGCCAATAACAGACTATGTTAAACAGCAATGGAATTAGATTTCCCTAGCAATATATGTCATTCAGATGCAATATTAACTGTGTCCTACCTAGGATATAGGAATGCAGTTAAGAACTGGGCCCACTGGATAATTTAAAATTCATAGTTTCTTGAGCGTCTCATAGTAAAGGTGCTGTATAAATATTAATAGAAATAATAATGATAATGATGAACTTATTATTCTAATCTCAATCCTGCACATGGTGAAAGTAATTCTCAAGCACTTTATCACTTGGCTATATGCACACGCATGCACAGCCAGGAAGCTGCCCAGGTTATGGAATTCCCCTTTACATCAATGGGACTATTACAATCTTCTCAGCTCATCAGGAGACTGGTGGTCATGGGGGAGAAGGAAAAACTGCACGACACTTTGAGCAGAATCAAATATTAACAAAATAATCTGTAAAATATCTACAAAGTGATGAGAAGTGAACAAGACCTCTGATATTGATTAAATCAATTTTCAGACATTAGTTTTCAGGAAAAAATGGTTTAAAGGAATAAATTATAATTTAAAAATAAAATAACTGTGTACTTTATTTTGTAAGAAAAAACCTCCCCATTGTTCTATATAAAAGACACAAATATGTTCATCTAAAATTCTAACAAGTTTCTCAACCTGAATCAGTATTTGAAAACGTCTTCTTCACATCATATTTTAAAATCCTCCTTGTGTCTGCTAAAATAGGTTTTTGAGGTAGTGCAGAGAGAAAGGCAATGGGCTGTATTAACGGCAGCAGCTTTCTGCATTACTGAGAACCACAGCAGCACCTGTGGCCAAGAAAGTCATTAAAATGAATGCTTTGAAAACAGATGTGGTGGTGTTACTCCTTAAAGACTTGTAACCACAATGCAATAATATTTAATATAGAAAACAATGTAAAAATGCAGAAAAGGTGTCAACTTGAACTGCTATTTATATAATTCAAAAGCTCTCTCTCTCTCGCTTAAATTTATCTGCAGACCTGTACTTATCCAAGAGATGGAAACCGTATTTATAGAAACAATTGCTCCCAGATTCTTTAAGATAAGAGGGCACAAACCAACACCTATAAATTTATAGTTTACTCAGTCAGCTGGTTACCATGGAAACAGATTGACCATTTACACAGAGCTAGCCCTTGTGAATTTAACCCTGTCTCTCTTCCTTGGAAACCACCAACAATGTAATTTGATTGCTTTGTCTAAAAACACATTACCATTCAAATGGCTAACCAACCAATCAAATAGATCTAAAATATGTATATTGTCAGTTCTCCCCTATATTAATGTACAAAAATGCTTACAGCTTGTCGAACACAGAAGTGCTGTGCTGTTTAGGCTGTGGATTCTGTGCTGTATGCTCGCATTGTTTCTCACTTCTGTTAAAACACACTTTCTTGTGCTGTGTATCCCCAGGGCTTCATATTGTGAGTATCACTTCTTTTGATTATATAGTTAGCCTTATGTCTTCTGTGTTGTTGGGACAGAATTTCTGAGCCTTTGTAACTTGTAATGAACAGATAACTATTTTCGATCATTCTGGGAGGAGAGCAAGTTCAAGACTCAGTCCACAGCAACGGGTAAACCTTCTTGTTTTATTATTTGAGAATTACAAAAATGAATGTAATGTGTTTGAATCAAATCCATATACCCTCCACTTATTTTCCTATCAGCCCCATCAATTTACCCTCCCAACATTCGTAATCTCTTTTTCAAACCACACTGAACCAACTTAGAGGTGCATTTATCTTTATGTGTAGGACTACCTACTGGAACACAAGCAGTCTCACAGATTCTGCAAACCTGAGAAATCTACCTCTCCCTCCTCCAGAAATCCCCCAGGATTCCAAGGGATCCTCAGCTAGAGATGGGAATTCATGAGCCTCTGGTGGGAGTTTGACTGACTTGATCTTTTGAAGATCATGAATAGTAGTCATAGGCACCGTAAATTCATGTGTTCAACTTACATGATCAACAAATGCTGTTAGCCTGCAGATGTCTTCTTTTATTGTGATCCCTGGACTTGCAGGCTTTAAAATCCAGCAGAGTTATTTTACATTCCTTTAAATATTACACCAATGAGCATGAATTGCCTGTTGTTATTGTGGCTCTCGGAGTTCACAACTGGGTAAGACTGTGGATTTTCTCTACTGGTAGTGTGCTAGGTACCTTCTAGCTCTGTGAAAACTTAACAGCAGGGATGAAGTTACCAAGTTAGTTTGATTTCTCCATGTCTTATTACTCACGTGTGGGTGTCTTTAGCAATATGCTCTTATCATCAAGTTCTGGAGGTTGGTTCCTTGACACCCCATTGAATAAAAACATGAAAATTAGGTAATCCATACTAGGCACTGGGCTTTTGCTTAGTAGCCTATTCACAGAGGCTCTTCCCCTCCGTTATAATGACATTAAACTCCATTTAAACGATTTTATACCTGTACATATTTTAGGATGTTTCTGCTTTTGAGATTTCCATATGGAAATGTGGAAGCCTTCATAACGTGTCATCCCATGAAGATAACTTTAAGGTCAAGAGGGGTGAAAACTCATCTTTCTCTAAGTCTCTCATTTCCATAATTATTCTGCCAGCAAAAACAAAAAAATGTCCAAGGCTACAGATATTAGATACATAATTTGATCCAGTATATATGTACTTGCTTTTATCAAAGAGAATTCAGACACAAGTCAGAACAATAGGAGACAAACTCATTCCAGGGCAATGGTACATATTCAAAGTGTAAATAGTGAATGTCTCATTGTGGAGTTTGTTGAAAAGCTTTAGTGGAACAGAGAATTACTCATGATTAAGTTAGAGATGTTGCAGTGTGCTGAACAAATCAGGATAAGGTTTCTACTCTTCTTTAATCCTTTCAGAGGGTCTTCACATGGGATGTGATGTCAAATCCACTAATTTTGTACAGATAATAATGAGGAGATATTATTTACTGAGGCAAAGGAAAGTTGATCTTCATTGTGGTGGATCATGTTGGTCTTAGCTATCCTAACTGGTCCACCATCTTTACTGTAGGCTTTAAAAGTCATATGACAACCTGCCACACAACTCTGTAGTTGATTTTGTGTTCAGATACCTAGTAAGCAGCCTCTTGGTTTTCCTCTACCTGTCTGTATTATTGAAATCACAGTATTAACCTGTTTGTCGAAACAGATCCCTCACAACCTAAACAGTAATATTTTCTAAAGTTTCTATCTTACATTTCGTCTGAACTGGGGCTAAAGTTCCCAATGCATAAACTTTGTGAGACACATTGAAACCATATAACTCAGTCTCAATACACAAATCTATGGTCTTTGCAGTAACAAATTGCATTCACTCCATAATTCATTCTAGCATCTACCTCAAAAAGTCAAATATCTTCTCTATTATATATAATGAGTATGAGGCATAGTTTATTCTAAAGTAAAGCTCCTTTTCTGTGAACTTGTAAAAGTAAGAATGCCATCTACTTCCAAAATACAATTATGAGTGTGATTTGGATAGGATAATTATTTCCATTTCTAATCAAAATATTAAAAAAATAACAAAGGGCCACTTGGTGCCAGAAACACCCAAATTTCAACTGGAAAATAATATTCAATGTTATAAATAAAGACTCTACTTGTCTCATCACCAAAACACACTGTTTTTGAGGATATTTCCCTAAAGCCTCAGGTAGTCTAGCCCCTGTGGTTTCTTTCTAACCTGCACAAGCGCTCATGGGTTAGAGACTCATTACTGCAGGTCTGTGAAGCTCATGGCACACACAGGTATCTCTGTAATTCTGGTGTCACTGTGAAAGCCTTGCCCCATGGATCTACCACTGGACACTGTACATAGACTTTCAGTAGTTCTGCTTCTACAAGTTTGTCCATTCTTGAGCTGCTGTGTCTAACCGCTGGAAGTTAAATGGAGGCTGTCAGCGATGCAGAGGTTCTACACAGTGCAGATCTGCAAAGCAACAGCATAAAGTTGCTGGTAATCACTTACTGTTGTGCCTTCTGAAATGGTACCACAACTGTACTTAGGGCTTCTGAGATCACAGCTTAGATAACCAGAGTACTCTGGTGGGACACAGGATGACAGCTCTACAAATAGTCTTATGGAGAACCACAAGCCATGCCACTAGCAAAGGTCTTGGGACCAAGATGGGAGAGACATACAGATGATCTCCCCAGTGTGTGTGTGTGTGTGTGAGAGAGAGAGAGATTGTTCTCCCACTATTCATGCTAACCCTCTGTTGTAGGTCACTGGACATAGTCTTGTATGCTTTTTCATTTTTTAATACTCAGGCTTTGAGTTTCTATGTTTGCTTTTTATTTTACTTCATATTTTTATCTTTAAATCAATTTCCCATTTCTCACACTTTCACAGAAGCCACACTGCTTCTTACATTTTCTAGAAATTTACTCTTTCAGATTGTTTAATTTCATCACATACATATTCCAGGTTTCAAAAGTTCCTTGAATATAGACTCAACTGAGCCAATATTAGTGTCACCTGACAGCAAAGAAGACCTTTATTTCAATTTCCAATAAGATGATCCTTGGTTCAGTCTGGGATGGCATCAGACTGACTTTATTTTATCCATGCTTCTGCCAACATTCTGCCCATGATCAGTAAGCAGTCTCTGAAAGGAATCCATTTCTTCTGTTCTCTTGAACCCTCACCAGAAATGTCCCCAATAGAGCTTCAGTGCCAGCTTTTTCTGTCTGCTCTTCCAAACTCCTCCAGCCTTGGCTATGATCTAATTCAAGAGCTATTTATACCCTTTGAAATATTTTTATAGCCACATACCACATGTCCAGGGCCAATTTTCTATCGTAGGCCATTTTGTGCCTATATGTCAGAAAACTCAAAACTGGACAATCAATAATGAAAATTTTTGTTTGTTTCATAGTTCTGAAAGGAAGATCAAAGACCTCCCATTTGATAAGAGCCTTCTTTCCACATCATCTCATGGTAGAAGGCAGAACAGGACAAAAAAGGAAAGAGAGAGAGAGTAAGTGTGATTAAAAGTTATCTGTGTAGAGTTGAAAAGTGGTGCCATTAAACTGTTAGTGACATTAACTGAAATTATTGTGATATTCAGTTCAGGCATTAGGTAATGAGAGAACTGATACCTCTTAAAAGTCCTATCTTATTTATTATTTTTACTGAAAATAGCTTCTTTCATACATTATATCCTAACTACAGTTTTCCTTTCCTCTGCTTCTCCCAGCTACCCCCTCCCCGCTTGTCCTCATCCCCAGATCCCCTCAAAAGAGCAGGCTTCTGAGAGACAACAGTCAAACAGAACAAAACAAAATACATTAAGACAAGGCAAAATCCCTCATCACTAGACTGAACAAAAGAACCCAAAAGGTCCTCTCTTTCAATGCCTCAGAATTATTAATTGTTTTTTAGTACACAGGCTTTACAGAACACATAACCTTTATATTGACATTTTCAGTTTCTGTGTAAAATTTCACAGAATAATTACTATTCTGTGGGACTCTACTAATAGAATGCACTCCCAGGGTGATCAACATACAAAAAAAAAATTATTTTTTCCCCAAAGCTTTAGAAGTTAAGTAAATGGTAGGATGGCCCCATTTCTTCTTAGCCTGTGATAGAAACCTAGCAAGAGCTCATGGCTCAATCAAGATATTCACCTCAAGTGTGATCAAGAAACAAAAGCAAGAATAAGGAAAAGAAATAGGCCCCACATTCCTCTTTAAAGCAGCCTTCTTCCCAATAACTAAAGTCTCCTACTAGGTCTCATCTCTTAAAGTTTCCCCTACTTCTCACTTCTCCCACAAGCTAAAAATAAAATCTTGAACTCCTTAGATTTCAGGAACATCCAATATCCAATTTATAGTCACTATTACCAGTGAGTTCTGAAGTGAGATAAAGCAGGTGTCCTTCTTCTTCCTCTTCCCCTTCCCCTTCCCCTCCCCCTCTTCCTTCCCCTTCCCCTTCTCTTTCTTTCTCCTCTTCCTCTTCCTCATCCTCCTTCTCCTTCTTCTCTTTCTCATTATTATTATTATTATTATTATTATTATTATTATTATTATTTTACTATGATACTTTTCTTACTTTGGTGTACCTAATATATTAAAATGGAAAGCATCTCAAAAAGGAAGGCATCAATACTGTCATTTAAGAAAAAGAAACTTAAAATGATATAAGACAAGTTCTTCAATCAAAGCAGAAGTTAATAAATGAAGTATAACATTATTTTGTGCAAATTTAAAACTCAGAAACTAACCATGCCAGACTTCTCACTCTCAGCCTCTAGTTACTACGTATCAAAGCAATACTCCAAAGCTCGTAAAGATTGCTAATTAACCATATTTACTGTGAACTGAAATTTCTATGTATATACAGATCTTATGTACTGTACTGATGTACAATTGTATATATGTACAGATGGGTTGTTTTTGTTGGACCTTTGGTGATTATAAACATTCAGCTATAGCCGAATTTGTGCAGCCAATTACCACAGATTTAAAAATTATTGTAACAAATACTACCAAACCAGGATTCCTTCATTTTATTCTCCCTGACCTATTGATATAAAATTAATTCCTTTGTTCATTCTGCCTGTGGTAATCAATATATCATCAATACATCATCAAGTTTCTACAATACTGATTGTAAGTCAAGCATTTTATTTTCAGAGTTTCAAACACTAAAAACCAGTGGATAATTTAAGAACAATAGGCTGGCTTTCTGCTTCTATTGTCAGTTATAGAAAGTTAATTTATATATTGTATTGTGATGTTTGTAATAAGACTGAGTTTAAAAATTAGCACTTGTGATTTTTTAAACAAATAAAGTAGAAATAAAATCCTTTTATTAATCATTTTTAACTATAATTTTCTTTAGTGTATAAAATACTCTGCATGGTAAATCAAACTTCTGTCTTTTATCTTGGCACAATATTTATAAAATATATTACATTTTATGTTTCTCACCTGTTTGTATGCAGTTTCTGAGTAACTGAGACCATATGTTATCCAGTATGTATGTACAATCTAAGCACTGGGCAAGGAGCTTACATGGCAGTCAGTGAATAAATTTCTGAACAACATAGCCTGGTAAATGAATCAAAGATGTTAGCCAAGGCCAAAGATGGTGAAATAGTGTAAACTCCCTTAAAATTGGTAGTGTATGATGTACTTATATCATGTATAAAAATGTTTAATCACTGTGAAGGAAGACATTTTTATTTATATACTTTAAAGTATTGGAATACCATTTCTCAGAAACCTTTTGTTAAAATGGTTAAAGCTAAGAAATATAAAGAATATCAGAAACCTTAATGTATAACTATACAAGTTATTTAACTGATTTATAGCCAGCTAGCAGCACACTGACCCTACATGTAAAATGAGTCTCATTCTTCCAAAACTACTAATAGCTCACATTGCTACAATGCCTTCTTTTGTTGTTGTGTTATTGTTGTTTTTGTTGGTTTTGCACTGAGAAAAAATTTATTCCCTCCAAAGAGGAAACTTGCTTGTCATGACTCTATTTTACTAAATACCTTGAGCCAAACTTGAGCCTGCATATATATTTTGAAGAATGTTAAATTTCAAAAGCTGCATTACATACTGACTTACGTGCCTAGCCCTTAGCACAGGGCTTATTATAGAGCTAAAAATCTCTCTTTAGCATATACTAAATACTTTCAAAGTTCTTCATGATTAAAAAAAATTTTTTTATGTTTTCTCCTGATCCAATGTGGTTTTGAATAACAAGTTGCTATAAGCAGACCCGGAAGTTCACTGATGGCTGCATTATTGGGTCTATTAGGGAATGAAGTGGATTCTCTTCCTAACCTCCACAAGCTTGAATGGAACATGCTGTCTCTCCTCCACTCTTACCTGGATAGTCTGGGGAAGAATCTACTTCTGAATTGGCCAAGGTGACAGTACAATCCCATCTTAGACTGATTGTGAGGCTGAGGTCCTGGCTTTGCTCCTTTAGAGGGGGTCCCTTGAATCCTTAGACTGTTCCATGCATCTTCAGGGCCAAGAATTGAATGAGAATTCCTTTCCCTGAGTGTATTCTTTCTTGAGGAGGAAAAAAAATCTTGATATTATTTCATAAATAATTCAATTTTGTTTAACTGTGTATATTCAATTTGTCATTTTAATTAGTATAATCATGGAAATGACCACAGATATCATTGGAGTCATGTTAAGTTGTATATGCTTCAAATATATAAAAATCTTTCAGTAACACTACTGTGGTGATAAAAGAGGGTGATAAAAGCTCTGTTACGATTGTTTTAAATAATACTGGATTAGGTTTTAAAATGAAACCCAAATGAAGTAAAGTATAAACATGTATCATCTACAAAATGTCTTGTTACAACTTACAGGTGATGTACTACTCAATGTTGATATTGTTGTAAAATATCTGATAAAACCATGTCAAAAAAAAAAGAAGTTTGCTTTTCGCTTATGGTCTCTAAGGCATCTGTCTTTGAACTAATTCTGTAGCCTTGTGAGTAAAACAAGACAAAATATCACTGTTTGGGGATCCTATGGCAGAGAGGTCTGCTTAGTTCATTGCAGCCAGGAAGGACGAATGAGAAGGAAGCTTGAAGACAAGGTGTGAACTCAAAGGGTGCTCCCAAGGAACTGTCCCTTCACCCAAGTCCCACTTACTAACTTTCTGTCACCTTCACCATGAAGCCAACAGTGAATAAAATCATTGATAAGTTCAATGTCCCATGAACTTCTGGCATCTCAAAAGTCCACAAGGTGGAAAGAACACATGAAAGGCACATGGCATTTGGCAAACATTTGAAAGCCAAACTGTAGCATATAATAATACTATTGATAATGGTTTGTATTGCAAGTATTTGGAGGGTTAATCCAGATAATTACTAAGCTAAATCAATGATACAGCCATCAGGTACTAACATATGAGGAAAACAAATACATTCAAATGAAAAATTAAAAATTATATAACCATAAAATTGTATGTCTTTTACAGTATCCATCATGTTTAATAGTAACCACATTAAAACAAATTGGTACTAAGAGATGAATAGCAAAAAACAAAAAAACAAAAACTATAGTTAATTAGAATGTTTTTACTTTCAGTAAAAGAAATCTCAGTGATTTCAGTGATTAATAAAGATTAACCTTTAATATAATTGTACTATTTGTGAATAAATGTTTGATTACCTACCCAATGAAATAGAGTATGTCAAAAGCAGGCATAAAGAGAAACAGTTGCCACATGGACCAGCTCAGGAAGGTACTAAGATGCACGATTTTTATCCAAGAAGATGTAAAGTAATCTTTATAGTCCTCACACATTTATTCTTTTCCTAGCAGGGTGGCAAACTCCATTCTGAGAGCAGCAACAAAGTCAGAGAAGACTTTAATTGGTCCTTAATGAAAATAGCAAAAGGAAAAAAAGTCACACATATATCCATTTACTTTTCTGAGGCTTACTTACCAATCAACAGACTACCAAGAACCCAGGGAACAAAACGGAGAGAAGCAATAGCCACCATGTTCCTGACTGAAGTTGGTGCAGCAGAAATGAATTAGCAAAAATCAATAACCCAACATGCTGGTGGCAATCCTGCAGCGACAAGAGAAAGCTCTGCATGAGATAATCTTTCCTCTACATTTTCCTGTTAGTCTTAATTATTTGTGTTATTTTAGTATCTGCTCAAATACACTCTCACAGTTGCATTGCATGACTAACTTGCAAAACACAATACCCCTCACAAATACAAAAACACATTTCACCATTTATGCCAATAATTATCTCCCATGAAATTAATTATATTTGATATAATGCTAACCTTCCTTTCTAACGACATGAATTCTCTAAAAAGGAATTTTCCTTTACTGCAATATTTATACTCAGTATATATCTTGCTATCAGAATATATTTAAAAGATGAGTAAGTAAAGAGCAAATATATAAATATTAAAGTTTATTTTAAAATTTAAAAAGAAACAAAATTCATTGTTGAATTACTTCTGGTAGAATAGGAATAAATGAAAGATAGAATGAAGGAGGTTAAAAAAAGAAAAAGAAGTATGGGTGTATGTGTGTATGCATGTGTGTATAACATGTGTGTGCATATATATAAAACAAAAACAATAGAAGTCTTAGACCTTAGAAATGAGAGTTTCTTATTTAAAATTTCAATAATAATAATACATTATAAAATGCACAACATATAATATACAATTCAGCAATGTATAATGTATGATTATATGGTATAAAATATATAATATATACTAAATGGACAATCATTAAATACATCATATACATATACATATACATATACATATACATATACATATACATATACATATATATGAGATTAGCAATTATATCTACTAATATTTAAAATTAAAGAGCTATAGAAATCAAAACACTGTGAGACTGCCTTAAGACTAGATAGATAGGTCACTGGAAAAAAAAAAAACCAGGATTCCAAAATTAAGTCACCACTTAAAGTAGAATATTTGTTTTTGAAACATATTTTTATTGAATATTTTATTTATTTACTTTTTATATGTCTTCTATTTTCCCCATTTTCCCTCCCTAGAAACCTCTTACTCCATCCTCTTACTCCTTTTTGCTTTTATACCATTTGAATTAAATGCAAGTATTAAGGTCAGTTCTAGATTGAGGAACTAGCAATAAAATAGATGCAAATAGTCAAGAAACAAGCAAGACAATAAGCACAAATAATCAAAGATGAAGTAAGGCAATAAACAAAGTTCCCTGAACACTCCCATGATCACCCTTTGTAAGGACTTATCAGGATGACCAAATATCTGAGCCTATTTCCCTTTACTAGCCCAAAATAATTTTCATGCCTGAAACCTAATTCCTTGTTCTTGCCTAATATTTAGATTCCTGCATGAAATTACTTTTTGTTCTAGCCTAAAGTCAGAGTCCTGCCTGCAGTCCATTTCCTTGTCCTTGGCTCATGTGAGATCTTTGCCAAGCAGCCTCAAAAGCTCTCTGTATCTCTCCCTTTTTCATTTATAAACAAGACTGAGTCTATCTTAGGTCTTTCTGAAAAGAATACCTTCTCTACCCAGTGTGGAATGTGCATTATCAAAAGCAAGGCACTTCTGTCTTGGGTTGATAAGTCTCTGTGCAGAGTCTTTCCCATCCCTGGCTTGCCAGCCTATAATTTAATAAATGTGTCTGGGGATTCATTTTCAGTTTCAAGTGATTTACTTTGGCTGCCAGTCTGTTGATGTCATAAAGATAAGCTTTAACATGATGGGCAGGAATAAAAGCAATCCCAGGACAAAAAGGGCTATCATGATCAAGCTATATATGCCACTCTTGAAGCTTACCCAAAATAGAAATACAGACCTCAGGCCATGGGTAATTTTATCAGCAGTATCTGCCACATCTACGCTCAGCAGAGCAACATTCTTGAAATTCATAAGCACACTATGCAAAGTTAAATCATCCAGAGAGGTGTTAGAATTCTGCCAAATAACCTACAAATGTCTTTAAACTTTTTTCTAATTATAGTGAGTACCACTGTAAATTTCAGAACTACCACAAATCCAATGGGATTTGGCAAGACAGTTGAGGTAGCTCCTTACTTTTAAACTCTGAACTTCCTTTCAATAATCTGAATAGGATGAGCATCAATTCATTGTTCCAAATGCCTATCTAAATCCTTTTGTATATTCAACACATTAGTAACATTTTTTGCTAAATTATTAACAAAAGCAGCTGTCTTAACTTCTTGTGTCAAATCTATTGCAGAAACAGTGGTGCTAGCAACTAATGTAATTAAAGCTGCTATACCAGCAATAATTAAACCCACTACACTCTTGCTTCTGCTTAAAGCCTGACTCATGTCTCCAGTACTTGCAAGCTTTCTTCAGAATACCAAGGTTCTGTGATATTCAGGGCAGTAAAACAAAAGCTGGTTGATAGACAACCTTAAGAGGTATGCCAGGTTTCAACACACAAACATAATTAGAAAGTGTACAATCAATGCAACTTACATTAAATATTGTAGAAGAAACAAAAGTAATTTTAACATGACAATTAAAAGAGCCTTAACACGTGTACTAACACTTGTTTGAAATCCAGATCCTGTCCCAACTTCATCTCTTGTTAACATAACATCATACAGAACTGCAGCTAGCTTCCACATATGTCTCTGAAAATGTCCAGAACCAGACTTCCAAATGAAGACTGTTATTTCCAATATTGGATTGATTTCTATGTCAATCAGTCCATGACTGAGTCTGAATAACTGGTCATATTTAAGAAAAAATCAAGAGTTATTATAACTTCTCTTTTTTATTTTCTGTTCCACAGGGTCTAAAAACTTGAAGCAAGGCAGCTTGTCCCATCTGGGATATAGGCAAGCAAAGGTGTGTCAGGAACATATGTCCAATACAGCTTCCCAGTCACCCTTGTCAGGGCACTCAGCCACCTCATAAGTCAGCATCATTCTCTGTCCAGCATCAGCATGTCTCACCAATCATTCTGGCAACCTTCATGCTCCTTCAGCATCCTGCAGAAAAAAACAAACAAACAAACATGTTCTCTCCCCCATATTAAATATCTGATTGGAATCATGCTATATGCTATTAAGGGGATCCTTCCTTTTCACCTAGGCATTAGTAATAATCTTTGATTATTTGTGCTTATTGTCTTGCTTGTAGGGTGCCATAGACACTCATCAGAGAGTTTCTTGGCATCCAAACAATTTTAAATATTTATTTTTGTGTGTGTGTACGGGGATATGCTTTCCTCTTTTGTATTTTATGAAGATATTTTTTGAAAGTTCCATGGGCCCATCCCACAATACCTTGTCCTTCAGGAGTATAAGGACTCCCAGTAATGTGGGTAATATTAAATTGTTGACAAAAAGTCTAAAATGATGAACTGCAATAGGCAATTTTATTATCTGTTTTAATCGGATTTGGAACAGTCAGGATAGAAAAACAATGTAGGCAATGACTAATTACATTTTTACTTGCTTCTCCTGCTAAAGCAGTTGCAACTAGAATGCCTGAGAGGGTGTAATAGTAACATGTACATATTTTAATTATTCACAATCAGAAATATGAGTAACATTCATTCAATATAAATGATTAGGTATGAGTCCCCCAGGTTAAACACCATTGTGTGGTACAGGTAGAAATTGAGGACATTCAGGACAAGTCTTTACAATTTGACACACACATTCTCTAAAAATACAAAATTGTTGCCTGAAGCCATTACTATTTTGATGATGTAAAGAATGAGATTGTTTGGCCAACTGTTTCTGTGTAAGGCCTATAGTCTGCCTGGTATACAAATCTGCTGTGGCATTGCCCTAAAGTGTCCAAACAATCCAGTATGAGCTCTTAAATGTCCTATCAAGTTAAGGAACAGTATGTTCTCTTAAATTGAGTTGTATTTGCATAAGTAATTTCAAAATTTGAGAATGACATCCTGCTGGTTCTTAAGTGATTTAATGGTGATGAAGAATAGAACATGATACTTACAAAAAAAGTAAAAATCCTTCTTTTTTTTTCTTTTTTCTGATTTTTCCTTCTTGTGATTTTTAAAAACCTAAGCAATTAGACAAGGGTGGGTTACTTCCCACACTTCAAATTAAAAACAACCCATTTTGTCCTTGAGAGATTCACAAGACAAGTTGCAACAAACATAGACAATAGATTTTCCCATGTCCAAAATTATTTTGAAACTGCCTAGGGTCTTACATCACATGAACTGGCTATTCCTATGGAATCTTTTCAAATATGGTCCTTTAAAATGTCTAAACACTTCTACCTCAGCCTTCAAAATACCTGATTAAAATGGAAGGAAAATTCAGATTTAAAATCACTTCTAATGATGATGATAGAGGACTTTAAGAAGTACATAAATAACACTCTCAAAGAATTTGAGCCGGGCGGTGGTGGCGCACGCCTTTAATCCCAGCACTTGGGAGGCAGAGGCAGGTGGATTTCTGAGTTGGAGGCTAGCCTGGTCTACAGAATGAGTTCCAGTACAGCCAGGACTACACAGAGAAACCCTGTCTCGAAAAACAACAACAACAACAACAAAAAAAAAAAGAATTTGAGAACACAGGTAAACAGGTAGCAGCCCTTAAAGAGAAAACACAAAAGTCCCTTAAAGAATTACAAAAGAATGCAAACAAACAGGTGAAGGAATTGAACAAAAACATACAGGATCTAAAAATGGAAGTAAAAATAATAAAGAAATCACAAAGGGAGACTAACCTGGAGATAGAAAACCAACGAAAGAAATCAGGAGTCATAGACGGAAGCATCACCAACAGAATACAAGAGATAGAAGAGAGAATCTCAGGTGCAGAAAATACGATAGAAAATATTGATACAACTGTCAAAAAAATGCAAACTGCAAAAGGTTTTTAATACAAACCGTCCAGGAAATCCAGGACACAGTGAAAATACCAAACCTAAGGATAATAATTATAGATGAGAGTGAAGATTCCCAACTTAAAGGGCCAATAAATATCTCCAACAAAATTATACAAGAAAACTTCTCTAATCTAAAGAATGAGATGCCCATAAACATACAAGAAGCCTAAAGAATACAAAATAGACTAGACCAGAAAAGAAATACCTCGCTTCACATAATAATTAAATGCAGTAAGGGAAAAGGGCCAAGTAACATATAAAGGCAGACCTATCAGAATTACACCAGACCTCTCACCAGATACTATAAAAGCTAGAAGATGCTGGAGAAATATCATATAGACCCTAAAAGAACACAAATTCCAGCCCAGGCTACGATACCCAGCAAAACTCTCAATTACCATAGATGGAGAAGCCAAGATATTCCACGACAAACCAAATTTACACAATATCTTTCCACAAATGCAGCATTATAAAGAATATTAGCAGGAAAGCTCCAATACAAAGAGGGAAATTATACCCTAGAACGAACAACAAAGTAATCCTCTTCCAACAAATCCAAAAGAAGATAAACACAAAGATAAATCCACCTCTAATAATAAAAATAACAGGAAGCAACAATCACTGTTCCTTAACATCTCTTAACATCAATGGATTCAATTCTCCAATTAAAAGACATAGGCTAACAGACTGGATACATAAACAGGACCTAGCATTTTGCTGCATACAGGAAACTCACCTCAGTGACAAAGACAGATGCTACCTTAGAGTAAAAGGCTGGAAAACAATTTTTCAAGCAAATGGTCCTAAGAAACAAGCTAGAGTAGCCATTCTAAAATCTCCAGCCCAAGAACACAAAGGGAGGCTCCAATTGTATAGGTAATTGAGGGTGATCTTGCCAGGCATCAGTGGAAGTGGACAGCCTTGGTGCCTGGAAGTTTGAATTCCCTAGTGTTGGGGAATTCGAGATCAGGGAGATGGGGATGGGAGGATGGTGGGAATATACCCTCATAGAAACTCCCAAAATTATATGGGCTACACATGACAGAGGCTGCCAGAAGACTATATTCCAGAACTCAAACAAAAAATTATCTTGATACTAAAATTTGTTTTGAGAATTGTATATTGCAGAATACACAGCCTTGGTTTATCTACTCATCAAGCAAGCTGAGCAGACCTGCTCAAACCTCTGATGTTTTGGAATTTCAGCTGGATGCAGTGAAGACACAGCATCAGAGTCTTATCAATTTACTCTTCCCCCCACCCCTCTTTTAATATCTCAATGCCCGTAATCAGCTTGAAGAAGTTTATGAAGAGTCAGCACCCCTATTCCCTGGACTTGGGGACTGGGGTAGTTAATATTGGGCTGTCTTTCTAGGGGAAAGTAGTGGTTTTGTTGGAACAGGGAAGATTACCTAGGATTTATTGCATAGCCATAATCTATTGGTAGAAATATGTATAACTGTTATTAAGATGAAGTTATAATTTCTTAAATGGTACAAAATTTACTTTGAATTTAAATTTAAGGTTTTCATTGGTATGAGCTTTTTATTGACATAAAAGTGAGATTAATATTGTTACTCTCATAGGCATTGTGCTTATATAACACATTTAGGAATACAAGGTTTAGACCCAGTCCTTCTTTAACTTTTTTTTAACTGATTTGAGATGGTTAGCCTGTGAGTTAAGAGCCTATAGCAAATTCATGGCTCTGAGTTTATTGCTAGGGTGATTTTTATATTTTATTTAGAAATAGCTGAGAGGAGTTAACAGACAACAATCCAGATTACCTTACATGGATAGTTGGTTTTCAAAACGTCAGGAGTCCACAGAATTGACATTACAAACATTTCTGTATTGATGTTCATTTTGATTAGAGACCTGTCTGCTCCTAATAGCTTCCTGTCTTGGATTCTAAGAAGAAATTAAGCATTTTTTTTTAGTTACTCCAGTTGTGGTGAGACCACCACAGGCAAAAATTGCCTTTTCATCTATAGACAAATTATTGTCCAGAAAAGCACACACTTGCAGAATAGTCAACTGATTATATCTGCCAATACAGAGTAATCATCCCTTAATAATTCTGCCTTCCTAGAACTGTCAGATGATCCTGGGCCAGAAGGATGAATGAAGATTGGATGCTCCAACATTTTGTAGTATAGGAACTCTCCCTGGGTGTTCAGTGGTCTCTATAAATTGGCTAAGTTTTAGAAGCTATGCTTTGTGCTTCCCATAATTTCATTTAACTCAGTTATTTGGGATTTCTGACAGGGGTGAAAACTTATAGTCTCATAGACAATTCCAGCTATTTACTTTGAGAAAAAAGATTTGAGATGATGGTTTTCAGCTGACATTCATTATAAAGCCAAGAAAAAATCCAGGTTCAGAACTAAGTGTTTTACTTAGGAGAGATGACAGAGGTTCTGGTGAGTCAACAAAATGATGGACTGGGTATTAGGTCTATCTTGTACCTTACTGATACAAATTGGTATAGTTGTGCTCTAATTGTATTTTGAGAGAAAAGTTTTATTTTCACAGGAAGTGTGATATGTAGGAGGAGCCAACGTGGGAGGAACAAGGAGAGGAAAAGTAGGAGTTAAAAGAGGAGGAGGAGAAGGAGAGGAGCAGCCAGGTGATCAGCCCTTAATAATTCTGCCTTCCTAGGACTGTCAGATGATCCTGGGCCAGAAGGATGAATGAAGATTGGATGCTCCAACATTTTGTAGTATAGGAACTCTCTATAGAGTTCCTATATAGAGAGAGAGGGGAGAGAAACATGGAGGCAGATGTTCGTGTGTCTCAGTCAGTCAAAGATAGTTGATATATCCAGGTTGAATATTGGGTTACATTTCTGATTGTATGCGTATCTTGTTATTGAGCATTATCAAACTTATGAAACCTTTGATTAACATTAAAAAAGTTGTATAAAAGCAAAAAGGAGGAGGGAGGATGAGATAGGGGGTTTCTAGGGAGGGGAAATGGGGAAAGGGGATGGCATCTGAAATGTAAATAAAATATCCAATAAAAATAAATTTACAAAATAAAAAAAAAGAAAGAAAGAAAGAAAAGAAAGCAACCCTATCTGTGGGATGCTTCACAGATAACACAGCCATAGCACATCTGCATGAGGATTGCAGGCACCCTCCACACTGCTTTGGACAACATTAATTTCACACATCTGCTTCTGTCTCCACCCATCATCCTTAATGTCTTACATGAAAATCTGTGTGCACTCTGGTCCTCTTTCTCTACCTCCTTATCACTGTTCTCTCTTTTTCTTCAGAGAAATTGTATCAATACAATATTGTAACCATGTAAATAGTGGCACTATTTGTACGTTAAAAAAGATTAGCAACATTGGAATTTTAATAGTGTGAAAATTCATGTATTAAGGTACACCCTTACAAACCCATGTTATAGAAACTACTATTATATTAACCAACACTCTATCATATTAAATAGTAAAAATAATTCTAAGCATAAAATTTTGAAAATCATAAAATGTATAAATCTATAAGTACATTTTAAACTATAAAATCCAGTTAAATACAATAAAAATCAGATCACATATCTTCTGATTTGCACTAGTTTAAATTTTAATGTAGTTAATTTATAAGTGGATTCTTCTATGGCTTTATGTTTTTATTTTCTTGAGATTGTCCTTGTCACTCTGTCTGAATGTTATACCTTATGTTTTGTTTTAAATGTGTGCTCCCTCGAGTCTTTTAAACAACTTGGAGCTGATTACTGGATATAATTAGAATCAAAACTTATTTTTTTTCTATGAAGTTATTTGTCCCCAAACCATTTTTTCTTCCAGTCTCTTTGATATGTAAATCACATTGGCAATGACTAAGAGCTCTGTATGGGAGTCACAGAATACTTTGTTGCGTGGATGTATTTCTATTTATCTTCACACTTGTTTAATATGTGTAATTTGCTTCTACTTAAGATAAGTTTGTGCAACTTCTTCAAACATGCCTTGATTTAATGGAACATCAGGCCTTGTAATCTCCAAAAGTTATGTACCTTTACTTTTCCATTTCACTTTCTAACTTTAAATACTATTGTAGAATTTTAATACTATCCAGATACCTGTGACATGCTTTATTAATTTTAGACCTGGGTACTTTTTCATACCTGGCTTGAGTGAAGAAAACTTGACTGTACAATTGCCAGGCAAGCACTGCGTCCTCAGAGGGTAGTCATTGGGGTGTTTTTAAAGTATACCTGTTTGTTTTCATGCTGCAGCTCAATGCTTTTGATTTTTCGCATGTTGTTTTCTGTATTTAAAAAAAAATGCTTTGGTTTCTTATTAGTTCCAGTCATCTGTAGATTTTCTTGAATTTGCTTCTGGCCTTACTACGTATTTTATTGCGTTATGGATACACCTTTCAAGTGATTTTTTCTTTTCTAAAAGAAATATCTTAAATAATTGATAATCACTTTCCACATGTTTATTCTGTAGATTTGTTCTCACTTTAATAATACTATTCCATATATGCCGGGTTTTCCAGGTACAGACTCTGAGGTAGATATTTAATATGGAGTAACTGACTGAATCAAGAATAAATTCTTAGAATAATTATCTGTAAAAGAAAAGCAGAGACAAAGAAGTAAGTAACTGTCTGTGACACCAGTCCTCACCCAAAAGTGGACTGAAGTGAAATTATGAACTTAATATTTTCTCAGCTTGTAGGACAGGGCCTATACATGTTTTCTTTAGGAAATATTTTCTTTTAGTTCTTTCATATTTTTGAGCCAAGTCATGGGGAAAGAAAAAAAATGACATGAAATTAGGTAAAGTGACTTTTTTTCAAGGGATTTCCTTGAAATGGTCAAGAGCCAAGCATGATCATCTAACATCTTTCCAAGGTGCTACAATTCTAGCTGTTGAGTCCACTGGTAGTATTGGGTGATACACCACAGTAATGATTATATATGAACCACAAAAATAGAATTTGGGATTCAGAACTTCCTTGTATGACTAGGTAAACTATTTTTGAGTATATTGTTGTGATTTTATATATTTACTGACAGGTTCACTTTACTAATTTTAAAAAAAAAATTATAAATTCTGCTGTATTTCTTAGTAACATTTTTCTTTCACATTGTTATGCTTACAGTCAAAAGAGCCATTGGTCTTTTTAACCATAGGACATTGAGAGCATTCTGTGTGGTACATGTGCAAAGCATAGGATACGCTGTTTAAGGAAAAAAGCTCACAATACCTAAGATACAACTCAAAGACCACATGATGCTCAAGAAGAAGGAAGACTAAAGTGTGGGTGGTTTGGTCCTTCTTAGAAGGAGTAACAAAATACTCATGGGAGCAAGTATGGAGACAAAGTGTGGAACAGAGACTGGAGGAGGGATGGTCTGAAAACAAACCCCATCTTGTGATACATCCTATGTGCAGTCACCAAAGGCAGACACTCTTGTGGCTGCTAGAAATTACATGCTTGCAGGAGCCTGACATACCTGTCTCCCAAGAGGCTCTCCAGTGCCTGACATAAACAAAGACAGTTGATCGCAGCCAACCATTGAACTGATTACAGGGTCCCCAATGTAGGAGTTAGAAAGAAGACTGAAGGGGCTGGCAGCCCCATGGGGAGAGCAACAAAACCAACCAACCAGAGCTCCCAGGCTCTAAATCTGCAGCCTTGGAACACAAAGGGAGGGACCCATGGCTCCACCTGTATAGGTAGTTGAGGATGGCCTTGTCAGGCATCAGTGGGAGAAGAGGCCTTGGTCCCTGGAAGGCTGGATGCCATAGTGTGGGAAAATTCAAGAGCAAGGAGGCAGGAATGGGCAGATGGTTGGGAGCATACCCTCATAGAAGTAGGAGAAAGAGGGATGGGATAACGGGTTTGAGGAGGATGGGGAAAGGGAATAAATTAGAAAGACAAATAAATACAATACCCTCCCCCCCAAAAAAAATTAAGAGAAAACAGATAATGGAACTGGCAATTGTAGTCGAGCAGTTGAGACTTTTGGTCAACAATTTATTACAGGAGTCCTTATAATCCTCAAGGAAAAGATATTGTGGAAGGGGCCCATTAAATTTCAAACAATATCTTCATAAGATATAAAAGGGGGAGATATATCCTCATAAATCACAAATTTATGTAAATCATGCTCTTTGCATTTTTAATTTTTAAAAAATTTTTGGATGCCAAGAAACTTTCTGCTGAGTATCTATGGTACTCTACAACTAGGCCTAGGTGAAAAGGAAGGATCCCCTTAATAGCATATGGCATGATCCCAATCAGATATTTAATATGGGGAGAGAGTATGTTTGTTTGTTTGTTTTTTCTGCAGAATGCTGAAGCAGCATGGTGGTTGCCAGAGTGATTGGTGAGACATGCTGATGCTGGACAAAGAATGATGCTGATCTCTGAGGTGGCTGAGTGCCCTGACAAGGGTGACTGGGAAGCTGTATTGGACATATGTTCCTGACACACCTTTGCTTGCCTATATCCCAGATGGGACAAGCTGCCTTGCCTCGTTTTTAGACCTTGTGGAACAGAAAATCAAAAAGAGAAGTTATAATGACTCTTGTGTTTTTCTTAAATGTGACCAGTTATTCAGACTCAATCATGGACTGATTGACATAGAAATCAATCCAATATTGGAAATAACAGTTTTCATTTGGAAGTCTGGTTCTGGACATTTTCAGAGACATATGTGGAAGCTAGCTTCAGTTCTGTATGATGTTATGTTAACAAGAGATGAAGTTGGGACAGGATCTGGATTTCAAACAAGTGTTAGTACACGTGTTAAGGCTCTTTTAATTGTCATCTTAAAATTACTTTTGTTTCTTCTACAGTATTTAATGTAAGTTGCATTGATTGTACACTTTCTAATTATGTTTGCGTGTTGAAACCTGGCATACCTCTTAAGGTTGTCTATCAACCAGCTTTTGTTTTACTGCCCTGAATATCACAGAACCTTGGTATTCTGAAGAAAGTTTGCAAGTACTGGAGACGTGAGTCAGGCTTTAAGCAGAAGCAAGAGTTTAGTGGGTTTAATTATTGCTGGTATAGCAGCTTTAATTACATTAGTTGCTAGCACCACTACTTGTGCAATAGCTTTGACACAGTAGCTTTGACAGCTACTTTTGTTAATTATTTAGCAAAAAAAAAAAAAATGTTACTAATGTGTTGAATATACAAAAGGATTTAGATAGGCATTTGGAACAATGGATTGATGCTCATTTTCCTATTCAGATTATTGAAAGGAAGTTCAGAGTTTAAGAGTAAGGAGCTATCTCAACTGTCATGTCAAATCCCATTGGATTTGTGGTAGTTCTAAAATTTACAGTGGTAGTCACTATAATCAACAGGTTGGCAGCAAAGTAAATTGCTTGAAACTGAAAATGAATACCCAGACAGATTTATTAAACTAATAGGCTGGCAAGCCAAGGACAGATAAGGTTCTGCACAGAGCCTTACGATCCTAAGACAGAAAGAAGTGCACTGCTTTTGATAATGCATATTCCATGACTAGTAAGGAAGGCATTCCTGTCAGAACAACATAAGATAGGCTCAGTCTGGTTTATGCAATACAAAGGGGGAGATGTGGAGAGCTTTTGGGGCTTCCTCAAAGGAATCTAACATGGGCCAAGGACTAAGAAGTCGACTGCAGGCAGGAATCCTACTTTAGATTAGAACAAAGAATTAATTATAGGCAGGAATCTAAATCCTAGGCTAGAACAAAGAAGTAATTTCAGGCAGGAATCTAAATCTTAAGATAGAACAAAGAAGTAGGCTTCAGGCATAAAAATGACTTTGGGCTAGGACAGGGAAGTAGGCTCAGATATTTTGGTCATCTTGATAAGCCCTTAGAAACAGTGATCACAGGAGTGATCACAGGACTCTGTTTATTGTTGTGAGTGTTCTTTGACTATCTGGATTTATTGTCTTGCTTGTTCCTTGACTATTTGCATCTATTGTATTCCTAGTTCCTCAACCTAGAACTGACCTTAATACTTGCGTGTAATTTAAATGGCATAAAAGTGAAAAAGGAGGAGGAGGGATGGGATAGGGGGCTAATCCAGGTGGGGGGAATGGGGAAAGGGGATAACTTTTGAAAGTAAATAAAATATCAAATGATGAAATCAAAAGAAAAAAAGGTTTAAAAAAAGAATATGATCTTTTTGGTTTCATAGAAGTTAGGAATTAATTTTCACTTTGAGCATGCATATTATTCTTTGAAGTCATAAAGCTTTATAAAACATTGTAAAAAAGCAAAACAATAAAAATAAAAATAAACATTTTCATCATAGGTAAATTGCTGCCTTTGTCTATAATACTGTATAAGTAAAATTTTATTCTTGGCATAAAAAAAAATTAGTTTTCTCCAACAAAGTTTCACTGTGTATCCAGAACACCCCTCAAGACAGAGACCAGTCCCAGCAGAGTATGGCTAAAGCAAAACAAACTCAGCAGTGTTTCTGAAGGTTTCTTGTCTAACAATGCTGTGGTTTTTTTGTTTTTTTGTTTTTTTGTTTTTACTTTCTCTTCCTTTCTTCTTTTCTTCTTCTTCTTCTCCTTCTCTTTCTCCTTCTCCTTCTCCTCCTCCTCATCATCATTATCATCATCATCATCATCATCATTATTTTTTTTTTTACCCATTTACAGGTCTATTGAATATATGGTATTGTTTCTGATGTTTTTTTATGAGATTTCTGTGTGTTTAAACATGTGTTTATATCTTTCTTGTGCTTTTTCTTTGGTTGTTTATCTCCTGGCGGTGGGGTGGTTTGCTTTGTTCTGGTTTATTTGTTTGCTTCATTTTATCTCAGATTATGTTATTATTATTCTTATATGCCTGCTTGTATTCTAATGAAATAAAGAAAGGGTGTAGATTTGAGTGGGTGGGGAGTCAGGGAGGATTGGAGAAGGAGAAGGCATAATCAGAAATAGTGTATGAAAGAATTTACTCTTGGATTCACATTAGATAAGAGAGATTTGTTAAGGATGATTTTATTTTTTTAATTTTACGTTTAATTTCTATATAGTAACTATTTAAAAATGTGGTGCTATATACTTTATTCTTTTATATAATGTATTATAACAAATTCAATTTTATTTCTTTTTTTTATGCCTTTAAATACCATTACTTCTCTGTCAGTACAGTAAGAACAAAAACTGTTTTATTTTAATTAAGAGTAATTAATTTTAATTAAGCTTTAATTAATTTAATTAATCAATTAATAAAAACTATTTTATTCTCTTTATTGTGTTTGGTACCACCTATATTCATCATCAATCCATCTCACCTTCCTCCTCTTCCTGTCCTAAAACGCTCTAGGGTCTTCTGTGATGTATTTCTTTGTGTTTAGATTTTATAGATGGCACAATTCAGTGAGAACATGTATTTTCTATTGTATTAAGGTCTCATATGTTCTCCCTCCCACTTCTCAATTCTTTTTGTTTTTCATGGTGTTGTGTAAAAGTTTTCTATTGAAATCCCTAACTTGTACTAACCACAAATATCTCTGCATTGATAACCAAGGCTCATTATCTCAAAAGTCTGAGAAACGAGCGGGGTAACCTGATGAGCATATTCTGTGCACTGGAAAGGAACCAGAGTCAAATCACTAGGACAGAGAGACACTGTGTTACTTTTAATTTCTCTCTTAGACAAAACTAAAATACTGTCTATGTTAATAAGATTCTATAAAAATAAAATACTAATTATACAGACTGGATGAGTCTAGTAAAGCTCAGAAAGTAAAATTTCTCAGCTGTGATTTAGAATTAATTAAGTTGACTAAGATTTTTGCCATCACAGAAAAATTCAAGTGAATCGCATATTGAGATGAAAAAGTACACCCATATGACATAAAACAAAATTATACTATGTTTCCAACCATGCCCTGACCCCTTATGTCCATATTTTAGCAAATCCTACGATTAAATCATAAACTACATTGATCCAATCAACACAGTCTCTCACTTCCTGTGATCTCTTCCCATGTGTCATGCACAAGTGTCATCTCTAGTATTAGTCACTGAGACATGGACAGAGAATACTTTTATTTTTCTCCCCACTTCACCACTCTATTGACACAATTCTAAACAACGTTTTGTTGAAACAAAATGAATTGCCACTGTTCAGCATCCTTCCTCTTCCTTCCCAGCAGACTCACCTGGGACCAACTCCAAAATACATCACAAAAGAGCAAACACTAACACCATGTAAAATGAAAACTTCCTGTGTGCTGATACAGTATAGCCACTAAGTGAAAATGAAATATCTGATTGCCTCAATAATCAATCTAGTTGTCAGAATTTGCTTGGAATAAATCTCTAAAACAGCTGACTTTGTACATCACTGTGACGTGACACTGTTGCAGCTGTAGGAGAGGCATGTAGAACAGAACTTCTAAATGGACTGCTGCTATTCATGAAGACTGGTGATTTTTATTCAGGTATAAACTAAACAATGCTCTATTTCTCCCCAAACTGTTCATTTTACAGGCTCAGTTAGGAAATTTCTCTTTTTTCAATCATTCAAGCTAGAATCCAAAGCTACTCTTTTTTTTTTTTTGCCCTACAATTTAGTTACAAAATCTTGTCAGTTGCATTTTTCAAACTCCCTCTCAAAACTAAAATATTGCCACTTCCTACTTCATCCCCAGTACTACCTGTCTACCTGTTATTGATTCATGAGGTGAAAAAACAATGCTTGTATTAAAAGCTGAGAACCCTCTATCATATAAGTTACTGTGGAACAGCCCAAATGGGGGCCTTGATATCACGTATTAAGTAAGAACCTTGTGCTGCTTTCAACACCCGCCCAGATTGGTTTTATTTTTTCCTGCATAGTATTTTCTTTATATTTCCTTCAATTAAATTTTAAATTACAACAAATGTTCATTTCTCTTACTCAAATATTTTCACAGGAATTTGATGTTGACAAAGTTTGGGAATTCAAATTACTTAGAATTAAATTCAACATTTTCTATGCTAGAATCAACCTACATTTTTTGTCTCCTCTCACTTATTTCTTCAGGAATTAAAGTTCACAAATCTCGGGAGTTTTAAGTTTTCAACTTTGTTCTACTTTCTTCACTTCAGTGAGCATCAACCCTCTGATGCAATATCTCAGAAGCTCATTTTAGCATTTCAGCCATTCTTCATGACAAAACCAAATGAATTCTCCTCCATGAGTCCTGCCTCTTGGATAATCTTTCAGACTTTCTCTGTATCCATAAGAATTTGTTTGAACTATTATTTTGATTTGGTTTTTCTTTGTATTAGTAAGGATATAATTGATCATCTACTTTTCAAGACCTATTGCATCAACAATGAAAACAATAGTTACTTGAGAAGCAGCAGTTATGGAATGCATATTGCAGCTGCTGTTTCATTTCCCTTCTTTGTTTCATCATTATTGATTCACCAGTTCCTTTCTAAATCACCTCTAATTTTATATTTATAATCATTTCTAAATTTAAAAAACACACTGGGAAATAGACAATCATAAATCCACAATTCTATCACCTCTCACCTCCAAAAGTTGTCCCCTTATGTACCAAACCTCCGCTTTAAAGGATATCTGTTAATTTCATCCACTTAGTTTTATATAAATGTACTTGTCTTTTGTCTCATTTTGTTCAAAATTACATTCGTGATATGGTATTGCTGTAGCTGATAAGAATATTGAGTAACAATCACTGTTATGAATAGCAATACTTCAGTAAATCTTATCATATATATATGCATTATATATATATATATATATATATATATATATATAT